>CM040828.1:4965989-5210989 GCA_022828995.1 Vimba vimba | reverse complement strand
TTGCATACATGCATACATAATTATAAAACTTTTTATTAGGCATGCATGATATATTGGTACCATATTGGTTGTTTCCATCCATTCATCCATCCTTAAAAACACAATTTTTTTAACACTATTAAATGTAATCTTTAGCAATATTAACATGAATATCCATCCATTTGCATGGATATATATATTCAATATTATCAATATTATTGATCTGACTGTATGTATATGACACTGCTGTACGAGAACTGAACTGATCTGGATGATAACACATATATATATATATATATATATATTTTTTTTTTTTTTTTTTTTTTTTTGCAGAACTGCTTTATAGATGAAATTAACTAATTTAATAATTGATGATCTTTACAACGGAACTGAATCAACACTGAATTGACTTCAGCTGAACAACAGCCGAAATGCATCATTTTTCTGTAATCACTCTAAAGCAATCTGCATTGTATAAAGCGCTATATAGTTGTATAAAGTTGACTTGACTGTGCATTATAATGTTGTGATGCCCAAATTCACTTAAACGATTTATTTTGGTTCTGGTTTTATTTTTATTTTTAATACACATTGGGCACATTAAGCACCTCATATTTAGCCCACTACTTTTTCCACTGAAATGGTGCTGATGTTTGTACTGGAGCTGGTGCTTCTTCAGCCGCTTGTCCACTTATATGAAGATGGGAAAGGTATTTCAAAAATGCTTTCGGTGTAGAATGCTATAGTTACAGTATCTACCAGCAAGGAATAACTGGACCATGCTAACTAGCCAAACCTTGACCACTTGAGAAGGGAATTCTCATTCTCCTGATTTTGATGTTACTGGTTCTGCCTTTTCGTTTGTGAGAGCGCAGAAAGTGGCCATGCAGTTTGAGCATCTGCACCCTGTCAGTGGAAAAGAAGTAAATGATCTCCAATCGTGCATTTACGCTTAGAACGACCCGTTTCATTTCCTGTTTGCCATGAGAAAAGTCAACTTGCTTCTCTTCTTTTCCAAATTTTTCTGCACCTCATTTTTCTCCCAATAGACCTCGGCTGGAGTTGATAGCTGTGGATGTCAGGCATAACCTGTCCCTCCCCAAACTTCACACAGGCCTTCAATCTGTGAGTCCTGGCTCTCGCTCCTTTACCAAGACGCTTCATTAAGTTTTTATGAGAGTGGCTCTTGTCACCGATACTGACAGGAGGCCAGAGAATGAAGGAGAACAAGAGAAACCACTGATGAGGGAGGCAGTCACTCCGCAGCCCTCCATCCATCCTCTGTGCCGCATCCTCCTTTTTTTTTTTTTTTTTTAGTCCCTCATTGCCTGGTCCTGACAAGGGCCCTGTGGTTGAGTTTGGGCCCCGTGACACCCTGTGGCAGATGGGAGGACCATAATAGAGATCAGGGCCCAACCTGGAGGCGTGCGGTTCCGTCAAGAAAGACTGACAGCGAGGGAGAGAGAAAGAAACTGCGAGCGCGACGGTGTTTGAAAGAGGCAGCTGGCATCTGTAGTGATGGGCTCTGCTCATTAGAGTTACTTCTCAAGCTGGATGGAGGCTCCAGTCAGAAAGAAGAAAAAGCCAGAGAGGTCAACCCCTGTCCTTCAACATGCTCTCCGACTCTCCTTCACTATATCCTGAGATGGGTTTTAACAACCTTCTCTGAGAGACCTCAGTGACAGGTGTGCCGGTCACTAGCTGAACATATCCGGGAGATATACATCATGTCTTTTGCCTCCAAATCTCACGGCGATGTTTCAGTCATGCGAGCTGAGCTTTGTCTGTAATATGTCTAATTCACTTCAGACGATGTGTCTCTGCTGTGTGGTCTCTCCCAGATGGGAACCGACTATGTGTCTAAGTGAGCAAATCGGCTAAGTGGAAAAACTTGTTGGACTCTCGTTTCCTGCTATCGCGGGGTGCCGAGTTTAAAAGCGAACATGGCGAAAAGCTCAAACCGAACATCCGCAGCTTTTAACGGCACGTGTTCGTTCTCCATCTGCCATTAGCATCATAGCGTTACCTCCTCAAAGAGGTCAGAGGATAGTAACACACATGCACTCAGCCATCATCATTTGTTTTAGCTACTCTAGCAAACAGATGGGCTGGAATTTCAATGGTTTCTCTTGGAAACTATTCAAAGTGAATGTGCCTCGTAGTCATTCTATTTAAAACCGAAACAGCTGAGAGATGTTTTTGTAATTAGGGACTATTGTAATTGCAAGTTAGAAATTTCAAAAATACAACCATGTGTGTTTTTTAAAGTACATAAACTTTTGAAATAGAATAATGGTAGGGTACATTGGGGTGCACTGTGGTAAAAAAAAAAAAAAAAAAACATTTTATTTTCTTCTCGTACAGTATAATAGAAGGCAAAAAAGTCACCACGGGACTTTTCTGAACATCCACGTTGCACTGGGAACTTAGGCTCATCTCTGAAGCATACGTGGGCGGATTTTTTAAAAATCATTCCAGCAAATGAGAATCGTTAAATGTACCAAATATATTTTGAGACAAAGGTATTGTTAATGATTTTCAGTTTTAAAAATCACCCCTGTTGTTTGTTTAAAGGTACAGTAAATGACGTGATAATAAACAGCTGGCTAACTTTTTCATTTGTTGGCATACCTTGGAATGATTATAAGTGAATATCATTTGTCCAATGGGTATCCAACTTAGAGATAATCATCATATTTGTAATGAATTATTAATCATAAAAAGCATTTATTGTTTCTGCAAAGAAATCAAATTGAAATTGCAAGAAGCTTTCAGAAACTTTGTTTTAATTAAATTTTTTCTGTATTTTTACAGTGATCAAATTTGAATGTATTTATTCACTAAAAGTAAATTATTTGTATCAGTGCCGGCCCGAGCCTTTTGGGGGCCCTAAGCAGAATTTGATTTGGGGGGCCCCCTCCCACCACGCGGAGTCACCTGTGCTTGATGATTATTGACACAATGTCACTCTATAATGTTACATTATAAATTAATACAATGAGGTTATGTATTAATACAAAATAAATACTTAATAAAAAATAGATACTTAAATAAAAATGTTTTAATTTTTTCTTTACTCTTTTACTAACTCTTTGAAACTTCTGAAAACAAATTGTCACAAAACATATAAAAAAAAAATATTTGCAAAATATCCTCCAACGTTTTGCAACACTTTGCAGTTTGAATGATGTCTTGTATGAACATGACGGAGTATGTTTTTATGTTTCCACTGTTCGATCGCGCCCGCGCCTCACACACACACACACACACACACACACACACACACACACACACACACACACACACACACGCACACACACACACACACACACACACACACAACATATTCCAGCATTGCAATCTTGACATCGCAGCCTGTTCGCTATAGCCGTAATAAAATATAATAATAAAATAGTCAACCTAACATATACAAATTACACTGCTCTGTTTAAATAGTCAGTGGAAGCCAATGGTACGAATTGTACCATTCAGCGCTGCGTAGCCTAAGCACCGCTCCACTGTGATGTTTCCAAGCACATTTTTGCGCATGTGAAGAGAATGATTTTTTTCCCTCGATATTGGAACGTGGGTGAAGTACAAAGAAGCCTATAATAAAGAATAGTTTACCATCCAAATCCATCGCGAATGTTGAAACATTTTGATTCTAATGAGAGAGATACGTGAGCCCAACGCCACTTTCACTTTCGCTTTCAATTATTTCAGTTTGGCTTGTTTATAGTTATTTTTTTATTCTTGTTCTGTTCTGAATATCAAAGGATAAATCATTGATCAAATCAAATTTTTGTGACATGGCTTAACATTACCGTGACTTTGCGCACAAATTGTCTATGCACGCGAGGTTATGCGCATGACTCAAACACTGGCAGACACAGCAACAATTGTAGGCAGGTATATTGATCATGAAATCAGAATTTTCTTGTCTTGAATTATTAATCCATTCATTCATTTATGTCACTTGTTTAATTTAATTAATATGTAAAAAAAAAAAAAAAAAAACCTCGCATGGGGGCCCCCTGGTGGCGAGGGGGTCCCAAGCAGCCGCTTAGTTCGCTTATGCCTCGGGCCGGCCCTGATTTGTATCTATCATTGCAGCAATATTTGTTGAAGTGATTGCACTGAACAAGAATTAACTTAGATATTATGCAAAGTACTCGAGCTTAAGTTTTCAAGTGTTAAATACTCTATACAACATTCTGAGCAAAAGGACCCCCTTGCCGCCTCATTTATATGACTTTTGAACAAGGGCAATTACTTCTATTATTTGTTTTCCCACAAAAAGTGTTGCTCTATCAATGTTCAATAAAAATCTACAATCATAATGGCATGCGATATGCCATTATCATTATTATTAATCATAATAATCATAATAATATTAATCATAATTACAAAAAAAATCCTAACATGTCTTTTTAGTCCTGTTATACTCTACATTTACAGGTGTCACAAGCCAGACAATCATGATGCTCTACTAATATTCATCTTTGAAATACCAGATCTTTATTTTATTTGACAAAAACTACACCTGTGTGTCTTTGAGAAACTATAGAGTACATACTGAACTGAATGGTTTGAATTCTACAGTGGTTGCAGTCAGAACTGCTTTGAATTTAATACCAGGTTTACAGGAGGACATTTAATCAGAATTCATTTTAAGTGTGTGTGTGTGTGCCAGGTACGCTATAGAAATAGGTTCTCAGAAAAGAGAAATGTTTGATAGACTGTAGAGAAGCTTTTGGGAAAATGTACAATTTGGGCTCAGATGCAGGATAAAATGAAGCAAATGTAAAAGAGGTAACTATGTCCGCACAGCTCTATACTTTATTAGGAAAACATTTCACACACTTAGGTCCTTTTTCTTTTTACTTGTAGCTTTGTATTAAAAAAAAAAAAAAGTTTGGAGCTTTAATATCACTCTGAATCTGAATCAAATGATAATTTTACCAATCCAACATCATTAGTAAAGTAAGCATAACGTCTAGGTTACTAATGTTCCCTGAAGGGGGGAACGGAGACGTTACGTCAGAACTGAACTGACGAATTGTGAAATTATTAGCTGTTTCTGTGCCTTCTTTCTATAAAATGCAAAAGGTAATTTTCTAAGTTTTGGGATATGCTCGCAGCTCGTAAATTGTGACTGTCAAACTCAAATATGAGAATACAGCGTGGTCCATGCGCTGTATCACAAACCCTTCACTCTTGGTGTCAAACCGTGAGGTGAGGTTAAGATTGGCGTCAATGATATTTGGTCACAAGACACCCACAAACTAATAATGAAATCACACGATGTGTACAAGCGACATATTTCTTTTGTGAGCCACAGTGGAGGGCACATTTCAGTCTGTTCAATTCACAAAAGCTATGGCTTAGAAAACTTGCAATAGCTTGAATTATATTTTTATGGACTTTTTTTTCTCTCACTTTGGAGCTTGCCACCATTGTTCCCATTCACGTCCTTTGCACAATGAAGAGCCACCTATATTCTTGAGAAAAGCAGCTTTTGTGAAGTGAGTCAATCATATTTTACAAAGACATGAGGTAGAATAAATGATATAATAATGTTTTGTTTGAACTATTCTTTTAAAACTGATTTATTTGCCTCATTGAAGTTGAGCTTGTTAAATTGTCTTTGCATCTGACATTCATCTTCAAAGGGCAGTCAAAAAAAAAAAAAAAACCTCAAAAGATTAGTGCCAACACTTGAGCATAATGAGCTCGCTTAGTCACAAATCAATAGTCAGTTAGGAAGGGAGGCCCTTTTTGAAGCTAATCTATCCTAATAGTATCCTATAAAAAGCCTTTGATTCGGTGCACTTTGCATTTGTGTCAAATGGGTTTACATTCAAAAAAAATATTTGTCTAACATTAATTATGCATGATTGATAAAAAAAAAAATGCTTCATAAAGAGGTAACACAAATCAGATCAGTGATCCCAGCCAACTGGAAACTTGATCAAATATAGTATCACCTTATAAGAGATACTGAGGCAAAATGTATATATACCAAATGTGATATAAATATACTAAGGCATACAGTATATTGTATATTTAAGTCAAAGTACATTATAATCTATAAGGTAATATTACACATAAAAGTTGCCAAAATTACCTTTTTAGCAAGTATGTGCTTGTATGCATTTAGTTACCATTCAAAAGTTTGGGGTTAGTACTTTTATACAGCAAGGTCTCATTAAATTGATCAAAAGTGACAGTAAAGACATTTATAATGTTTTCAAATGATTTCTATTTCCATTAGGGAAAAAATTAAATGAAAAAAATACTTTCTATTCACCAACGAATCCTGAAAAAAAGTATCATGGTTTCCACAAAAACATTAAGCAGCTCAACTGTTTTCAACATTGATAATATTATGAATGGTTCTTGAGCATCAAATAAGCATATTAAAATGATTTCCGAACAATCATGTGACACTGAAGACTGGAGTAAGGATGCTGAAAATGCAGCTTTGCCATTGCAATATATAAATTCAAATAGACAGATATGATGTAATAATATTTCACAATATTACTGTTTAATGCAGCTTCTACTGTATGAACATAAGAGACTCCTAATGGTATTTACATTTAAAATGTACAGTCATTCTCTTTTGGGTAAATATAAACAAACAAAAGCGTATTGGCTATATTTAAAAAAAAAAAAAGGTAATGATCCCTTTTAATAATAAATATGCCAGTACAGAAATAAAAAAAAGTAAAACCATTTCATTGGGTCTTTAATCCTCCGGGCCAAATTTGATGATCGTTGTTGAGCTTTTCCATAAATCATAGTAGCACAAAGAGGAACATGACTGAATTTTTGACATAATTTCTAGTCTTCTGGCTTCTCTTATCATATGATATTTCCTTTAAACTTCATTACAAGCTTACATAAAACTGGCACACCATTTTGGGGCAGCTGATAATTTGGGAACTGCTGGCAGCCGTTGACTTGATACAGATTTCTGAGTTTCCAGAAGACAGAAAGCTATACCCCACTTTCTGAAGATGCTCGAAACAACCCTGCCGGGACTCTTGTATAGCAGATGGTGTACAGTGAAACACTCTGCTCTTATATGATTTCTAATGCACCACTCTCATGTCATCACTCCCCAGACTCACCCTGGCATGAATTTGTGTTTGGGAAGTACTCTCATTTTTTTATTCGTGTTTAGAGGGCTGACAGCTTCGCAAAGGTCATGTTGGGGATCTTATAGCAAATGCTAGAGCTTAGTTTAGCTGTATCTGTGGGAATGTCAGAGAGGTGTACACCAAACAAACGGTCAGGTAATTAAGAGCACTGTCTGCTTTTTCTGCTCTGACTCTGAAAAGGTGCTGTGATATTAGTATAACTGTCTTATGCCTTGTCTTTTTAGTTTTTTTCATTCCCCAGCAGGTACCACAATGACAGGAATGTGCACTGCACATTAAAATCACATATTGGATGTATATTAATGATGATGTGGGCTATTTAATCTGAAACGCAGTGGCTCTAAAACAAAAATGGCTCTAAAAAAACTGTGGCTCTATGGTGCTAAACCAAATACAATAAAATTGGTTGGGGTGGGGGGGCATTTTTTTTTTTTTTTTTTTTTTTTTTTTAATTCCTTTGGTGATGCTATTTGTGCCAAAATTACACAATATCCTGAAGAAGAAGAAAAAAAATACCCTTTTTGTTTTTTGAGAACAGCTTGCATAACTCAATTTTCACCATAGAGAAATTAATTTGATAAACTGATGAGCAGTTCCTTACACCATTAAAGTCAGTACATACACAGTTCCAAACCAATCTCACAGTAATTCATTAATATTTTACGAGGTGGCTAATTCGTACGAATTTGTACAATTTGAATCGTACACATTTTTTTAAAAAGTCACGAGGAAGGACCACGCCTAACTCCGCCCCTAAACTTATCACTGGGGTCTAAACAAATCATACGAACACGTACAAGTGAGGTCGTACGGATTCGTGCGAATTAGCCACCTCTTAAAACACTCACTAATTGCTGTGACAATATATCACAATATACTGCAATACGTATCGTGGATAGTGACAATATGCATTGTGTATAGTTCACCCAAAATGAAAATTACTGTATGAGAGTTTACAGAGTGTCAGTGTCAGTACTACATTATATAATGTTGAATATAATGTATAATAATGCAATGGGGGAATATTTGTGGGTCCTGATGATGCTAAATGTCTGATGTTACTAGTAAAAAGTGGCCTACATTATTTTAAATATATGTAGTCAGTGATAGAGTGCAAGCATATTCGTCTGAAATAATTGTATTGTCAGCTTCAGAATCATCAATATTTTTATTCTGGTGTCATCGTTGTCCTGTGCATTGGGTTACCAGCACCAAGTCCAAGCCTATTCATTTCCACACCCAATGTAATCCAAAATTTAACATTTTAATCAACAGTACATTTTTAGTTAACATTTTACCATATGTCTTGGAGTATTGTGAGTTCAGTATCGTGATCGATTCGTGACATGAGAATATCGTTACACCCCAATTGACAGTACATATGTCTTTTATTGTAATTTTCAAGTATTTGATCAAATCAAATGTAGTACTGTTGTGATTCATCTCAAAGCTGATTGGTTTGGTTCAATGCTTAGAACTGTTTACTGTTTTGCATTTGGTAGCTGCTGGCAAGATGGCTGCTGAGGGGACTGACTTGTCCAAAAAGCACTTTGGTTGGATTACTGAGATGGAAAGAGAGAAACCTTACAATTGGCTGAATGTGTTGCCAATTAATTCACAGCCAATTAATTCAGCTCATTTCATAGACTGCATGATGATCTGAAACTGGAGTCCATTTAAAGCTGTGCTCAGAAGGCAGTAATTATTAGATATCCTATTTAAAACCCCAACTAGATGTTCCGATTTCGATTGTCTAATATATACATATGTTAACCACTAAATCACATTAATTAAAACACTAGAACAATCTGTTCTTTTGAAATACTTTGTGTTTCAGTTATCTTCCTAGTTCATTAAGACCCTTAGAAATCAAGCAGCATTAATGGTTATTTCAGAAACCTGTATTTTTCAATAAGTAAATGTACTCTTTACTCCAATACATTTGTATGTATTATATGTAATAAATAATAAATAGTCATTTATAGTTTGTCCAGTTCTGAGGTTAAGTTTGAGCCATATAATGTTGGTTGGTTAGTTGGTTAGTTAGTTAGTTAGTTAGTTAGTTAGTTAGTTAGTTAGTTAGTTAGTTAGTTAGTTAGTTAGTTAGTTAGTTAGTTAGTTAGTTAAAATAAATTTTGTTTGTATGCTTAAAACATATTAACATGTTTTATATATTTATATAAAATAAAAAAAATAAAATATATATATATATATATATATATATATATATATATATATATATATATATATAGTAGATGGATAATAGATAGAATATATATATATATATATATATATATATATATATATATATATATATATATATATATATATATATATATATATATATATATATATATATATATATATATATATATATATGTATATATATATATATATATATATGTTTCATAAACAGTTTTAATTAAAAATAGTGTGCACTAATAAATAGTGCACACATTGGCCAGGAATGTGCATTGAGTAATTTGAGGTTGAGTTTGAAGTGAACATGCTGTATTATAAGTGTCCCTTAGTCTATTGTAATTAGAGTCTCTAACACAGTTTCCTCTACAGTCCACTAAGGCCATACATTGAAACTGCAAAAATGGGTCATTCAGAAATCATGAGGCTGTTTTTGAAGAATGGGGCAGTGCCACCTAAACTGGACCTTACGGCAAACACAATTAAGCACAGTTACTAATTTCACAAATGCAAAGAAGTCATTTTTATAAACAAATCTTAAAGGTACAGTAGTAAAAAGACATATAAAATGACAGTTTTAGGTGCAAGGCACCTTGGCTAACATTCTATGTGGGCAGCAGTGAGATAAGTAGCTAAAAAATAAATGTTAAAATGTAATATATGTCCCTTTTAAAGCAAGTTTTTGAAACAATTAATTTGTGCTACTATCACTGTTGGAGAGTCCAGTGTTCAAACTGTGTCTCTGCCTCATCGTTCTCTCCACTAATGACAACAGTCACACTGTAGATTGAAATATCTTTCCCTCTCTCCATATGACAAATTAAAATTCACTCAAGCATCGATTCTCTTATTATAATTGCCCTTAGGGAAATGAGCTTTTCAGGAGAGAAGAAAAAACGTGGAGGAAAAAAAGTAAATTGAGTCTTAACCCCATGGATACATTGACAGCAGTTGCTTTGTGGGTCTCATCTGCCCCTGTTGAATTAGTGTACAGGGAAAGTATAGAGTAAATGTGATGTGTATGGAGGGCAAGGTCAATAGCTGATAAACAACTGAGGGAAGCTGACATGACCTCAGCACTCTTAAGATTATACGGTTTGCTTAGACAAGAGCCGCATTGAATTGAATGTGTGCTGTTATCAAAGCTGACGCCAGCGACCCTGAAACCTAGTAACATTTGTTTCAAACAGGGTTCAATTTATAGCTTACAGTGGGACATATTATCTATATTAGGTTTGAAATGAATTGCAGAAGGAAATAAAGTAACATACGCTAATTCGTTAAAGGGGCAAACTGTTATCTGTTCTGTAAAGTAAGATTACCAGCCTGAAATATTACTCCATTCACTCTCTCACTAGAGACTCTCCTTTTTTCTCATATTACTAAAATAGTTAGATTCTTGATTCCCAATGTCTGACTCCTGTTACATAAAATAAAATCAATCAGCATCAACTACTCGGAAGGCTGTTCATGCAATTCTCTTGAAGATAATTAAGAGTCCATTGGGATTTCAGAGTAATATCATCACTAAGAATTTTAATGTCTTAAATGTCTGATGAGAAATATATGAAAGTAATAAAGCAAATGTTTCTGGTAATTTGATGCTAAAAGGGAAAGCATGTATAATTTCATATTTAAAGAAAAGTATATCTTGTTTTGCGAGTGTATATTTAAACAGGTTTCCCAAACACTCTCCGTCTGCTATTGGTCAAACATTCCGGTAGCCCCGCCCCAAACTCATGCTATTGATTGAGTCAGTTTTGCTTTGTTGGGCTGGTTAAAACATTTGAAATAAACAGAGCCTCTGCATATTAGGCAACATTAGCAGACATTTTCAGCTTTAATGAAAGCACACTCGTGTTAATGGTTTGCCTTTTGCTTCTGAAATTCTTGCTCATAGAGTCTATGTCAAGACTTTTCAGCTGCTTGGTTTTCAAGGTCTGAATTATTCAAATTTAAACGAGAGTAGGGAAAAACATTATCAAATCTAATTATCTAATTGTAGTCAAATGTGTTAATGTGAAAAGCAAAGCTAAACACACGGTTTATTAACATTAATATTGTAAGGGGAATTCCATTAATATGTGTGAATATCTTTTTAAAGGTCTGACTAGTGAACAAACATGATAGCACAGCTTCAACTATCCAATAAAAAGGGGTTTGAAAATGGTGCTGTTGTTTTTAAAATATGAAATCTGCGGAAAAACAAAGATTTATACAGTATATCTTTGTCAAAATTAACTGACACAACAGACTATTAAAAAATATATATATATACTTTTTAAAATTGAAATGTTTAACTTTTAACCCTTTCTTTCAATCTTTAGAATACATGTATTCTTTGTGCAAGTATTTTGACAAATGCAACCAGTGAAACTCCCAGACATTTACAGATAATCGTTGAGAAGTGCAGAGCAAACCATTTGGAACTGATGTTGTTAAAAATAGATCATCAGCATGAACACCCACACTGTTAAAAAAATAAAAAAAATAATAATAATAATATTGGTAAAACTTAAAAAAAAAAAAAAAAAAAGTTACCTGGTTGCTTTAAAATTTGAGTTAATTAAAATTAAATAAATAAATAAAAAGTAATACATTAAAGGAGATTGGTTTAATCAACAGAAACTCAAAATATTATGTTATCTCATATCAACTGGTAATCTAAATCATTCATCTGAATAGTAGTATTATACAACAAATATAATAATAGTATTTGCATGAATGCATTTGACTGCTAGCCACAATATAATATCTGAATTTATACTGTACTAATTAAGAAAAGTAGCTGAACTATAGCCAGAAATAACTTGAAAGTGCTTGTTCTAGTTCAGAAATGGGCTGTAGCCAGTGCTTTTGATCAGCAAGTTCACCGTTATCAAAAAAAAAAAAAAAATTGTGTCTTCTCCAAAAACCTACATTGCTACACAATTAATCACATTAAAATCTTGATGCTAACAGAGCAATTATTATTAATTATTAAAGCATCAAATATAGTTAAATAAATTGTATGTGAATAGTGTGTATGTCGATTTTAATTGCTCAGTCCCAACATTTTGTGGTGAAATATATTTTATAAAATGACTGCTACGCTATATGATTACATAGCTAACATGGAGCAGATGAAAACGAAGGGGGAAAAAAAGTCCCCACTGTATTCGTATTTAAGTATTGCTGAACTTTATTTTTGTACAGACACTGTATTAAGCAGTACATTCAAGTATTGAATGAAAAGTGTTTCTGTTGCTACAGTACATGAGAACGTCTAAAACGTCTGTGTATTTAATTTGGCATCTATTTCACTTCTTCTGTGTGCTGTACAAGTACTAATACACAGTCAATATCCTATGCATGCTAACAGCAACTAGTTAATAGTGAGAATTAGGCCCTAAACTCTTGTTACCATCAAGTAGTCACATGATTAGTCTTCAGGTTGATCTTCAGTGTGCAATACATTATCCCTTGCATCTTTGCACACATTTTATTAGATGTTCAATGTACCTTTTAGTCTTGATTTCTATAGGTAGCAGTCCTGCTTATATCGCAGTTCAACTAGCAATACTTGTTTGTATAATCACAATATACTGTGCACTACTGTTGAAAACTTTCAGTAAGATTTTTTTTAAAGAAATTAATACTTTACAATGTTTTACTTTACGATGTATATATACAATTCTTTTAAATTGTAATAATATTTCACCACATTGCTGTTTCTACTGCATTTTTGACCAAATAAATGTAGCCTTTCTTTGAAAAACATTAAAAAATGTATATATTTCACCAAACAGCCATAGTACGAAGTGATTCTGATGCTTAAGAACTGGTCGATTTTGACTTGTAGGATCAAAAGATCTGACTGGTGAATATGTGTGTGTGCGTTTGTAGGGTATTGCTTTCACAGCTCCAGAGGTCATTCTCTGTGATCTCCTCACTGACACGCATTATGACACGAGAAGAGAGATAGGCGAGAGCGCTGCGGACCGGAAGCTTTTTTCCCCCCTCTCTCTTTGCAGGAAAAGGACATGGAGTCTCTGTGAATTCTCGCAGAAGAAGCTGTCACTCCCTCTGTCACTCGCCGCTTGTAGCCTCTTGAAGGCAAAATGTCATCCAACTTGTCAGGACTCTAATCCCAGAGAACCATTTACTGTAGTGCTCCATCTCTCTTTCTGTCCTTTTCGTCTCTCAACATCCTCTCCTTTACGAACTTCTCCTCTTCCAATTTGTGTCTTCCCTCTCATAAATATTCCTTTCTCTGCACCCACACTCTCTCTCTCTGTATCTACAGGCCCGCTGACGATCATCTCTCCAGCGTGACACGTTAACTTGATCAGCGATCATGAGTGATGTCACGGACAAGAGGTGTGTGTCTCTCATCCCTTAACGACCTCCGTGACTCACTCCCATCCATCATTTCATTTTTCCAGCACCATTCCACTGCCTCTGTCATTGAAATAACAGCTGTTCCTCCCCAAAGTTGCTGTATCCCTGTGTGGCGCGCTCACAGACCTCTCCCTGAGCAGCTGCACTGTGACTGGAGATGCTGGGGTGTTTCTCGCTAATTAGCCAGCGCAAACAAAGCCCCAGGGCCGTGTTTCAACTTCCTGTTTATTTCTTTCATTTGCTTTTTTTAATCAGGGTCTGCTCACACTCAATCAGAGATGCTAATCTTGCTAGGGGATTAGCTATTCCGCAGTGTTGCAAACACGTTACAGTTCTCGTCGACTTTCTCAAAACAATCCACGTTCGGTGGAGTCATTAATGCTAATGCAGAGCAAAGCAAAGCAGTGCCTTTATCTACTCTCCTCTTCAACATCCTTCCTCTCAGCGTCGTTTCTGTCTCCATGACTTCTCAAAATTAGCCTCAGAATCAGACTGGCTGCCCACAGTCCATTTACTGATAGGCCATGAGACGGGACACCAAATTTGGGCTACCGGTACCATTTTGAGGGATTAAATTTCTTTTTGATTTTAATGAAGGTACACATCTCTAGTGTTGGGAAATGTGTGATAGCATCCGATCCATGGTAGCTTTCTTGAGAAATCAACACTTATATCATCCTATCTCAAGGTAAGGTGTTCAGTAACTATAAGAGAGAAAAATGCTTCTATAATCCAAACGGTTGTTCTCCTCTTTTGCAGAGTGTAGGATCTTGAAGACCATCAATAATAGAACCAAAATTCAGTGGCTTTTCAGAAACTGAGTAGGTAATCACCTGTCCATCATTATAATTTGCTGTGTATTCTTAAAAAAAAAAAAAGAGCTCTACCAGATCGATTAGGTGAATGGTTGTATTTGTCTGGAAGCAGATGTGATAGAGTCTTGTTTTTGCATTGGAAGAGGCAGTGTCGGGGCTTTAAAACGATGTGTCAACCACCTTTCTAGGCCTCTGGGGCGCTGAGAAACTTTGAGTTGAAAATCGTTTAAAAAAAAAATCGTTCTATTGAACAACAGTTTATGGTGATATGGCTGTTTTGTTTTGTGTTTTGATCCCATGCTTTTGCAAGTACTTTTCTGGAGGTGTGATAATCAAATGTTTTATGCTGTTTCAGGCTTTCCTCAATACCTCATTAATAAAGCAACAATGTGGCAAATCTCTGGCATTAGACAGACATTATCATAAAATGCCACCAAGTCATATTTCACTTATCCTTTTTCTTGACATATGTTTGAAAATCGTCCTCCGTAACCAAAAACTACCTTGAATCTAATGCTATCACACATTTTTCAAATACCTACACAAAAATCACCATGCGGTTTAATCCCTCAAAATGGTACCGATCAACCCTCTGTCTCACGGCCTAATACTAAGTATACTACAAATCCATAAACATTACTGACATATGATGCTTGAGGCTTACTGATATAAATATTATAATTAAACTTTATTTCGAGTACTTCTTTAGTGCACAATGCACATTTCTTAATATTAAGCCTAAAATGTGTTTTAACATCACTATTAGTAAGGATTGTATGATCTCTGTATAATATCCAGTCTTTAAATGCAAGACTTTTAAGATATACTTGCAATAGTTCCACTTATATATCCTTATATAATATATACTCAAATATACTTAAGTATATCTTTAGTTGGACCTCAGCACTATTTCTGGATAACTAAAGTGCATTAAGTGCAACATTAGTTGTCCCAATACATTTTGGCACATTTATTTTTCAGATTGTAAAACTAATCCATGTAATTTGAGCGGTTTAGTTCAAATTTTCTGAAGAGACACAATTGCTTTATATGATGAACAGATTGAATTTAGGCTTTCAAAATCAGCTCATGCACTACTGTTTGAGTTTTTAAACAGTGTGGTATCAATGTTTTCAGTTAAACCTGCTCTTAAACAGTATATAACAACAAAGAGTGGTTGGTTAGACGACCGTTCCTATCTAAGTAGGCCATTCTCCACCAGACCAAAGTGATGTATCTGGTTGGCCAGTCAATAATCTATCTGATCAACCTACTAGACCATCTTGGATCAACTGGTGACCTTAAATAAACAACTTAGACAAGCTAAAAACCATGTAACTTTTACCAAAAGGTAGTTTTAGCTGGATTTCCCTGCATCTTTCCCCTTCCTTATCCCCCACAAGGTGACTTTTTACACCAGGAATGCTCATTGTAGTTGATTGTGTGCTTGTTCTTAATACATAGGTATCTGTCTGAATGATGAAATGGCTCCCTGTAAGCTTGAAGCTTTTTGTTTAAACACGGATTTGTGTCACATTTCCATTCCGACTATACAAATAGAGCCCCAAACAAGCTGTGCCTCCCACCATGCATTTGTAATGTCGTCTTTTCCTCTCCGGATTGTTTGGATTCCTACACAGGGGATGTTTACTTATAGAGCAGTTTCAGACATGATAGATGGTCCATGAAAGTGTGATTTTACAAAGTCCACACAATTTGCTTGTCTCAAGTTGCATTTCGAAATATAAACAGGTTTTCGCTTCGTGAAATGCGCTGCGATTAACATTTGAAAACTCCTTTACCCAAAGCCTCTCGCTCGCTCTCTCAAAATATCTCTAGTCCACACTTAAAAGTAGACCAGTGGGGTGTCAGTTATAATATCTAATTAATGAGTTAATTAAAAGACTTCTCTCCTCTTTTCACGTGGTGTCAGAGAGAGAGCAGATGTCTATGTATATTTAGCTCTAAAGTTCCTATCCATTACTCTCCTCCTTTGAGTAACTTTTACGACTTTTTTTGCTTTAGGGTCAAGCAACCAGATAGAAATCTTGGTAAAAGCGTTGTGTAATAGACGCTATGATCCGACAAGGATACAAAGAGGACCTTCAAAGATGTCTTCCATGTCCTCAAGGGATTTTTTTTTTGAGAGAGAGAGAGAGATAGAAAACTGAAAAAAAATGAAGAGAGACGGGGTTGTAAGTACACATCTTACAGACATTCTGCATGTGTAGCTGCTGAGTTCAGGTCAGTCAGATCTGTTTAATGTCACTGATGTTGTCGCCTCTGGATGAATGGTACCCTAGGGGTCCATCAGGAGCAGCTCGACTCCCATTCCAATGACCTTCATTATGATGCATGTCTGCACAGGGAGAAAAAGAGTGATTCGCGTGTGCATCCTTTTACTGCGTGGGTCAGTCCACACGGGTTCTCTCTCAGTTGTAGGGTTCGCCGTAGCCTGGAAACAGCATCGGCCATTTGCTATGCTGTCACAAACATCTCCCCGATGAGACCTCCGCCAGGGTCTGTGTGACAGACCAATAAGAGGCTTATTAGAAATACACGATTAAGTGATTCATTTAACATAAGCAGAGAGAAAAGTAGGGGTTCTGTGGAAATGAATGGTTTAAAAAAAAAAAGGCAAAAACTCTCTCAAGGGGGCAGTGAAATCTTCAAGCTAAACTTCTTTCACACTGCCAATATATAATAATTTGACACACCAAATACTACTTTTATTGCAAAAAAAAAAAAAAAGTCTTTATTAGTATTTTGTCTTGTTTTACCGGTAAAACATCTAAACATCTTTAAAATAAGATTTATTTGAGAAAACAAATTTTATACCAAGACATCTTTGCAGAGAATCAAGTTGATTTTTTTTTTCTTGCTAAATTGGCAAATTGACAACTAAATGGATTAATTCGACAATGTGCATGTATGGAATAGATTCAAAGGGATTTATAAATAAAAGAGACTGCAACGCTTCTGAAATGATCTACATTGATGTATGTATTTTTATAGCTTTTGATCTTTTTTGAATCAACACACACACACACACACACACACACACACACACACGAGTGATTCAATTAGATATGTATTCTATTGACAATAATTTGATAAGATTTTTTTATTGATCAATTTAAATGCATTTTCCAGTGATGTATATTGACCAACTAAACAAACAAAATGGCACTAATTTATCTTCAATAATTACACAAAAAAAGGTTTAGGATTTGCTTTGTATGATTTACTTCGAAACAATTTTCATTAAGACATTTCTAGTGTAATTACAAAATTACACAAAATTACAAAAAATAATTACAAAGAGTGTTTTATAAGAAAAGTTTTATTTACAACTTCGAAAAATATTACAGTGCACACAATTTTCATTCAATGAAAGTGTGTTGCACATATAACATCACTTTTTTTTTTTTTTTTTTTATGTGTATATTTTAAATATTGAACACCAGCTTTTTATCTTTTTAAATCAGTTATCTTAATCCATTTTAAAGTCAGTTCAATATCAATGAGTGAATCGTTAATCTGCTCATCATGATTCACACTTTATGTGAGCCTGATCCCAAATTAAGAGGAAAACTGCGCTTAGATGATTGTCAGATGACCAGTTTTGGAACCACAAAAACGAATCAGATGCCAAAAAAACAACAACAATATCTGTGCAGTATGTGTGAAACAGTCAGAAGTGGTTGAAAGTGTGAAACCAGAGTAACGCAGAATATTAAAAGAAGTGAAATTTCGAGAATGCCTCATGAGAGACGAATGTGCTGCCCATCTAATTATGAAAATTAATCTTAAAGTGAGCAGTGTAAACATGTTTATTGACCCAGTGCCCCACTCTTGTTTCTCTTTACGTGGTGTAATTGCGGTCCAGCATCGAATGGAGACTGATTCTTCCGGAGGATACATCCATTTGTCTTAATCTGCCGTGACCTACATCCCAGACATCTTCTCCTCTAAAGCCGAATCTCGCACTGGATTGCAGGAGCACTCTTCTTAGCCGTGCATAAGTGTAATTGATGACTTTGACCTTCTAATGGTCCAGCATATTCAGTCACTCACAAATACAGCATCCCGTGTCTCTTAAGGGCGCAAGTACACAAATAAATTACCTGGCGAGGAGACCGGTTTCACCAAATGGAATAAGATAAAATACATGGGAGCTGTCATCACCCTTCTTCTTGTACGAAAAGGTTAATCCTCAATCTTGGATTCGTTTGAGTGTAAGCCTGAAAATAACATGCGAGACATGCATGTTTTCCTAAACTCTTTCTTCCTCCCTCTCTCTCTCTCTCTTTCTTTCTTCCGCTTTCTGAATTGGTAATAGAGGTCTTAGACGCCCGCTGCTGTATTAAACTCAAATGCTGCCGAAGTGGATTGGATCACACCAGGAAACAACACTCTGGCTAATCTAACACAGTCAATGTTCATCAACAAAAAATGTGTCATCCACTGACAAGGACAAATCGTTACTCTCAAATGGTTTGGCAAGGGAACTCAGCGTGATGTGTTTGCTTTGTTCTTTCCGGGACTTTGCAGACATGTACACGTTAGAACCTTCCATTCGCCAATCTATCTGTCGTTAGTTATGTTGCGTTATTCTGTTGCAATTAATCAAAATGCTGTCAATTTCCTCATCAACTCATTCAGCCACATCTGTCTATCCCTTTTTGTGATATTATATGTGTGCATTTGGCAGATGTTTATATTTTTTTCCGAAGTGATTTAAATTGCATTTGAGATACACATTTGATCAGTTCATGCATTCTCTGAGAAGTGAACCCATGACCTTTGACATAGCTAGTGCCATGTTCAGGAATTTATACAAGTTAACAAGTTTGAGTGAAAAACAGGACACCCCTTGTGAAAAAGAAGTGTGCTTAATTATACTGAATATGCATTTGTAGTGTACAAATTGTTAAAGTACTTTTAGTAACACTTTATTTTACAGTGTTATAGTCCGTACATGTTACATATCTTACATGTACGGACTATAGTAATAAAAGTAATAATGCATAATTACAATAAAAACCCTAACCCTAACCCTAATTATGTAGTATGTATAATTACACTGTAACAAGGAAACTTTAAAATAAAGTGTAACCATATATTTTCTTTAAAAAAATCTGTACTTACAGATATTATTCTATTAATGAAATAATAGGCTGATTAAGTGTAATTAAAGATACTACACTTCCATGTCTAAACCCAATTAAGTAAACTTTTACAAAAGTGCCCTTTGTAATAATATAAAATTAAAAGTTTTACATTAAAGTACCTTTTAATTATTGTTTTAATTTGTAATGTGTTGTCTAACATACTGAATCACATGTTAAGTACTTGATTTGATTATAATGTTAACTATAGTGTGCTATTTTATATGATTTAAAGTTAATATATTTTAGCGTTCTAAACTGCAATTTCGTCATTACAAATATGAAATTTACAAATATACATGACATACAAGTTTACAAATTACATTAAAGCATATTTTAGTTTACCATAAATGCTTGTTGGTACATTCAACTGTACACTTTAACCAAATTTTAAAGACAATAGAAATCATTATGAAATTACATATAAAGATGTGCAACTAATTACATTTAACGTCTCCGTGAACATTACATTCAGTTTGCACTTAAGTATATTTTTTGTAATAAGAAATAAAATATATAAAAAATAATGGTGTATGGTTTACTTTGAAACAAGTTTCCCTCAAAAATTGCAAGTACATTTCACAAATAAAAGACTGATATAGCATATACTTGTAAAATGTGCTCCAATGATCTTGTTTTAAAAAAACAATTTGGTCACACTTTAGTTTACAGTCCAATTCTCACTAATCACTACAACTTTTGACTCAATATACTCCTTATTAATAGTTAGGTAGTTGTTAATTTAGCTGTTGGATAGGGTTAAGGGATGTATACGGTCATTCAGAATAAGGCATTAATATGTGCTTTATAAGTACTAATAAACAGCCAATATCCTAGTAATATGCATGCTAACCAGCAACTAGTTGATAGTGAGAAATGGACCCTAAACTAAAGTGCTACCAAACATTTTTCAAGTGTATTATTTTTAAAAGTATGCCTATGTGTACTACTTTTTCACAAGGGCCAACAAGAACTGAACATCCTGAACAAAGCAGAGTTTGCACATGCAGTTTTTCCAGAAAGGAAAAAGGATGAATTATGGTGTGGGCAGGTAGCAGGCAGCATATGAGGGACATGGACATGCTTTAGATGGATTTCCGACATGCAGTTCCATTGTAAGCTGTGACACAAAGACTCGAGACTTCTGCCAGGAGCTTTACATCCATGGCCAGAAACCACAGCTGGCTAGAGGCTTCCTAAATCTCATCTCCTGGTCCAGACACAAGGGACGAGGAAAAAAGCTTGGTAGAAAGAGTCAAAAGGAAGAATTATCAGACTGACAGAGAAGTGCACCGAGGAAGAACGAGGGGAGGGTGACGAGAGGGAAAGCCTCCCCGTAGCTCTCGCTCCTCTGGGGCAGGAGTTGGCGGGTGATGGCACAGATGGTACTTATCGCCGGGGGTATGGAGTGCCTTCGGCAGGGGGGAGAGCAGAAGGAGTGATGAGAGGTAGAGAGGGGACGTCATGGCAGGTAGGAATCCGGTGAGGGTCCACCATCCGGCTCCAGTCATAGATGGATGAGACCAGGAGGAACGAGCCATTTATGTGCAAGTCTCTGTTGGGCAAATGGGGCAGGAAAGAGATGTAGAATGGGGGTGGAAGGACTTGGAGTGCTTGAATAGGTTTCTGGCAATCTGAGTGCTGGATGGCACGGTGAAGACTGCTGAATCCTCCAAAGATGATCCGTGCCAGGCAGTGCCAGCCTGTACTATGGCGTGCCATGTGCTAGCATGGGACGGACCTTGTGGATTTTGATGCACACGTTTGTTGCTCAGTTGTTGGAGATAGATAAGTCGCTCGGTGGACATAAGTTGACTGGAGTGATAAATGAACTTCCAGTGACAAAATCCTCCCCTCACGTCATTAACTCGAGTGAAGTATACTGCTGGAAATCCAGCAAAAGCCACCCATGCTAGCTGGATTCACAAGCTCTGGCTGGTCCAAGCTGGCCTAGATGCTTGAACAGCTGGACTAGGACCGGATTTTCACCATGAAGACTTAGGGATGTTCCCTAAGCCGAATGCCTTATTCGTAAAGGCACGGAAAATGGCTTCAAAACAAATAACGAATTCTACCAAAAAAAAGGGGAAAACATTCGACAGACACTGTCACTCCTAGTGTTTGCCGGATAACAGGTGAGCCAGGAGATCACTGCATGATATTATACATAAACCTCTAAAATCACTAAGCAGGAATGAGTGTAAACTCTATGAATGAAACGAGCACAAATCGAATAGCAGTTGCCTCCATGCATCTCTTAGAAATCAGCTTGGTAAGAATAATATCAGCTAAAATATATCATACACATTTTTATTATTTGATGTTGATTCATAATGTACATAATGTATAGTAGTTGCAAAGTTACTTATAGTTAGTAGAATGTCTAAATTGGACTATTGAAATAAAGTGGAACCAAAATCGGTAATCATTTACTCACCTGTATGTCATTGTGTCATAAAAGTGACTTTCTTTTTTTCCCCAATTTAAAACAGTTTGACATGGCAAAATCTTTATAATTTCTGTCATGAAAGTGAGCAAATGTTAACAGTTTTTTTTTTTTTTTTTTTACACTTTCCCTTTAAACTGGCAGGATCTATCTATCTATCTATCTATCTATCTATCTATCTATCTATCTATCTATCTATCTATCTATCTATCTATCTATCTATCTATTTGTCTATCTGTCTGTCTGTCGGTCTGTCTGTCTGTCTGTCTGTCTGTCTTCGCTTGCAATTATTTGTGAAACTTACTAACACTATATGAGTGAAAATTGTTTCAAAGTAAATCCTACACCATTTTTTTCAGTGTATATATAATGTGTATTTGTGTGTTTTATATATTGCTGTATATACACACACACACACACACACACACACACAGTGGATCTCTGCTGTGAAAACAACCATGAAAGCAGACACACAACATCATCTCATTTAGTAAAATGTGTTAATGAGAGTCCTCTACAGCTCAGAGAATGACACTAGTCTGTTTCCATTACACCACATAGTCTCTCATTCTGTCAGCAGAGAACCTTGCTCTTCTGCTATATAAAAACCATTGTCAGTCCTCGAGGCTTTGATGGACTCACAAGCCTGGGGCCATTTGTTTTGCAAATCAAGTAAAATACAACGAACCGGACTCTGAAAAAGCTATGAAAAATCACAGTGGTGGTGATGGAAAGCTTCATTTATTCGCTTCCAGAGTAAAGTGGGTTCCTTCATAGAGCAAACAAAAGACTGCTTAGGAAATGCACTGTATCCAGCAAGCCATTTTAAACAATAGGGGTATTTGGGAAGTCCCAAAGCTGGCACTAAGAAAACATCTCATGGCAGAAGTAGAGCAGAGAACTAATGATTCCAGCAGGTCTCCAAAGACCTCCAGCCCCCGCAGCTTGATCACTGTCAGCGCGGCTGTTGCTGGGTCGCCCCGCTGTTTGCTCGCGATCGGCCCACTATGGTGCGCCAAGCCAACAAGTCCTGCAGCCACCATTTGCATATGGCCTGCGTCCACTAATATGTTACATCTGTTGTCGCAAATATTTATCCTTCTCCTTGTGGTTCTCGGAGCCCGATGGGTTCCTTAGAAACCTTTATTATTAATGATGTATTAAAAATCATGATTTTTTCCCCCCTTTAGTTAATTGTTTCCCATGCTCTGCTCTTTATAATTTATTCTTCTGTAGGAGTGGCTTTTAGTGTGAATGCAAGTGCTGTAGGACAAGTACGCATACAATTCTGTGATATCTCCTCTAGATCTCTAGTGGCAAGCAGATGCAGGCAGGTAGATAATAATGTTCTACCCACCGCAAACACACGTCATTTCTTTCATGTTCGTTCGAGATGGTCTCTTCTGACAAATCAAGGCAATCAATTCTAAGATGAAAGCTGCCTGGAAAGTGTGTGAAATATGTTCTCATTGAAACGTGCCATTTATTTACAGCTCAACAAACAGGTCCAATAAGGGTGTGAGAAGAAACTTCAAGGGTTTTAAAGCAGCACTCAAAGCTATTATGAAATCCTCTTGATCCTTTTGAAAGATTCAATTATTTGTGAGAACATGTGATACGCTCATACATTAAGCATATGCCATAAACATTTACAGACCAACAGAAAAACAAAACAAAAATATATTTTACCTAAAGCATAATGTATAAACATCCAGCCATTTTTTTGGTTACAGAGGAGCAGTTTTAAAAATTAGACATAATTTTATGCAGGCCCAAACTGAGCAAAAATATGCAATTTGCTGCTGTTGCTGATATTTATATTATGGAAGCTTGTTTCCGAATTGTGAGATATAAACTCTGTAAAAAGTCAGTCTTTTTATCCTCAAAATTTGACCGTACAACTCACAATTGCGAGTTTATATCTCACAGTTCCAAGAAAATAAGTCAGATTGCAGTATATAAACTCTCGGTTGGAAGAAAAAGGTCAGAATGGCTAGTTATAAAGTCCGAATTTCGAGTTTATGTCTTGCAATTCTGACTTCATAACTTGCAATTGAGAGTTAATATCACGCAATTTTGAGAAAAAAAAGTCAAAATTATCTTTTACAACTTTTTTTTTATTCCAGGTGGAAACAAGCTTCCATATTAAATGGTCAAAAAGTAAGATGGAATTCTTAGATGAAAATCAAAATTTAAGATGAAAAACAATGAGATCTTTATGAAAGTATAACAGACTACTTGCATAAAATGCAAATACTGTAAATATCAGTCCTCACTCTATATCTCCCAATAATATGTCTTAATAAGATGAACTTTAAATGCTTAGTTATATGATCAAAGCTCTGTAGTTTTTAAACGAATAATACATTGCAATACAACAATGATTAAGAGATTATCAAATAAACTTCTCAAAAGCCTGATGGATCATATTTGATAGATTTGAACATGATTTCATATAAAAAAAAGATGTATGAATAGTCAAGTAAATGTTGCTTTATTCCACTGAGTGTTTAAATATTACTATCAATTTAAATGTATTCTCATGTTTACTTTATAAATTAGAAAAGATTTCACAGTACTTGTACCCTGATTTGAAGGGTGAGGTTTTTAGAATTATACTAAAAGTCTATTTACTTGCTAAAAAGTATAAACTATCAATCAGACGACAGAAGACATGTAAAAAATTGTGTACCGTTTTTTTCCAGCAAAGTTTACATCATGTTGATAATTTAGAAGCCTTATTTTGTGTGTCAAATATAATACAGAATGGTCTATATAGGGTTAAGACTCTAATTTGTAAGTAGTATCAAAAATAACTGTTGAATTACCACTTTGTCGTCATTTCAAAATTGTAGACATATACAATCTCATGTCTGTGTGATTTTTGCGGTGAGAAAGACAGGTATAAACCTCAATGATATATAGAATAAATACAATCTAAATACAATCAAACAAATACAATAAATACAATAAATACAATTTAAATACAAATGTGGTTTGTATTTAAATGTAAATAATGTAATAAAAAAAAACTGAATGAATTACAGAATTTAAAAAAAAGAACTTAAGCTGCTGGAGAAGCTGTTTATATGCATCCTCAAGCACAGAAATCACTTCTCCTCTGGAGAGAGCTGGTCATTGTGCTGCGGCACAGCAGAGGTTTTGTGCGTTTTCATTAATGTTTCATGCTTAACAGCGTGCAAGTGGTTAGCGTAGTCTAGCAAGCCAAAGTTTTATATTGGCAATAGGTCTTACTGCCAAGACAATTCCCTTGGATGCATTTGAGCATGCTGTTTTCTTTCTTTTTCTTTGGACATTGCAAAAGCAAAACAAATATAACACTCCATATGGGTATTACAACTTTATTTATTACCAACGATAAAGAGAACCCTGGAAAATAAAAGAGATCCATTACGCATGCAATGTAAGCAAACACTGCTTGGAACAGCCAGGGGTGTTCAACAGGATAATGGATCGTATATATCATTGAGGTTTATACCTGTCTTTCTCAACGCAAAAAATCACACAGACATGAGATTGTATATGTCTACAATTTTGAAATGACGACAAAGTGGTAATTCAACATTTTCTTGTGTCTGTAAAACGTCTCGGTTACGTATGTAACCCTTGTTCCCTGAAGGGGGGAACAGAGACGTTACGTCAGAGACTGACGAACGGGGGTTTTGCTAGAGAGCCCTATTAACCTTCAAGTTATTAGAAAACCATGAAAATACCATGGGTCTGCGGAATTTGCTTTGCGAACTCCGCCCCACCACGTGGGTATAAAAGGAGCCATGAGTGCAATCTCGCATTATGTTATCTGCTGAGGAGCCGAGACTGTGCGTCCTGACCGTTTCAGCGGTACAGCGGCAGTGGCATGGGGTTGTAACGTCTTGGTTCTCTTCTTCAGGGAACGAGGGTTACATACGTATAAGATACGTTCCCTTTCAGTCAGTCACTACGAGTTACGTCAGAGACTGACGAATGGGGGTCCTAATCTAATCTTGCCAATGCGGCTGTCTTCCAGTGTCCTGCGCAAGCCCCAGCTCCTTGTCGCGAGGCTAGCACGAGTGAAGGGCCTGGCTAATGCAAGAATGCCAAGGTACACTGAGTAGCATATCCCAGATGGAATATGTGACGCAGCGCCTACCCGCAGGGAGGACTTAGAATACACATATGACCTGAAAACGGGATGCATGTGGAGAACTTAGAGGTATTCAGCCCATAGGGTGGAATGTTTCAACCTCGAGATGGCAAGAGGGATCTTGCCAAGGGAAAACACGTGCTCGGAGGAGACTTACCGTGAAATATACACATGTGGGGGTTGCCTAACCGGGGAACCATGCACATGGAGGCACCTAACCGATCACAAGGGCTGACCATCCGGCATGCACTCTGGTGATGGCATCAACAGTGCAGGAGGAACTCAGGGTATATGGAGAACTCATCTGAGTAAAATAGCGCAGCAAGCGATGACACCGAGCAGGTCCTACTTACTGGCTACTGGGAGCGAGTACCCGAGAGGACACTGGCTCTACAAGGAGATTGTAGAGTCTCGCGAAAGTGTTAGGTGTCGCCCAGCCTAGAGCTCTACAGACGTCTGTTAGAGAGGTGCCATGCGCTAGAGCCCAGGAGGAAGCCACACTCCTGTGGAGTGGAGTGTGGAGTGTGCCTTCACCCCTAGGGGGCATGGCAGGCCCTACAGGCATACCCATGATGGGGCAGCGATGCGGAACGACCGGCCCAGACATGGGAGGCGTAGCGTCCCGGTGTGGGGGCGTGGTCAAATTCCGTGTCCTGACAGAAGAGGCCAGGGAAGGATGAGCGTTCCGCGGCGGCCTGCTCTGACAGGGGTCTGGCGACAGAGGGGGACGAGAGTGGCGAGGCATAGCATCACACACTGCCATCCGCGGCCACTTGGGGCTCGGAGGAAGGGGAGTCCATTCTTTCTTTAACAATTTTAGGGTGCCGCCGAACGTGAGGCCAGCAGCGGGGGAAGGAGAACATACTATTCTCCCCTGGCCCTCCACCGGGGGAAGGAGTGGTCCTGCTACCAGCTCCTGGGATGAACTGTGCCCTTGCTCCGAGCTGCCCGTCTCAGGAGCGCAACCTTCCTGCGACCACCTCCTTGCTTCGGTCCGGGTGAAGGCTGCTGCTTGGGCCGAGCAGGAGGGCGGCCTCGGCGGGAAGCAGACTGAGGGGGCTGCACTGATGGCTGGGTGGAGGCAGCAACTGGCTGTCGGAGCAGGATATGCTTTATCGCCTCAGTCTGCTTGTGCCAACTTATTCTACTAACCCTAACATAACATTTTACTAATACTCTAATGAGAGTTTGTTGACATGCGGTTGCAAACTTACTTATAGTTAGTAGAATGTCTAAATTGGACTTTCAAAATAGTCCACTGTGGCTAGTGGTTTTCCAAAGTTACTAACCACTCAGCATTTTCACTGGCCACAATTTTGACATTGATACCATGAGGAAAAACTGCCATATAGATATTTTTAATATTATCTCATAATTTGGCAGCAGGTATATTAGGCTGCTGTCACTTTAAGACCTGACACAAGGATCCATTATACTGTTACGGTTGTTAATGTCAAGGCCTGGTCAAAAGTAACATTCCATTAATGTATGAAAAATGAAAACAAATGGAATCTTCCACAACATTCACATTACAAAGATAAAACATTTTTTAAAGTATTTTTAATATTCAGAGATAACGTTTTCATTACTTAGTGGGAATGTTAGTAACATATTTTTGTTAGTTGGGAGGGGGGCCATTTCCAGATCCTCGCAGACACATACATCCCTTCGGTATTTCTCAAACATCTCAAGGACTGTCAGGGGCCAAATTGAGAATTTGATTTCATCTTAAATCCCAGAGAAACCTCAAACCTGTCAGAAACTCGGAGCCTTGGTGAGTGCGCTGCTTCAGGTTTGTCTCAGAGGGCGCATCTGCCCAGGAGAGAAGGGCTCTCACAGAGCAGACAGACAGATTGAATCATTAGTGTGGCTGGGTGAACGGACAGGGGCCAGGCACAGGGGTGGGGGCTGTTTGTACGTGAGCGAGCACTTTGACTCATTCCAGTCTATTCATAGACGTGGCAGGCGTTATGGGTAATGCAACGTTCGGTGTGAGCTTTGGACGAAATCGGGATGATTTTGGTGGAGAGTTGCATCAGTTATTTTCAACCTAATATTACATAGGCCTTCCTGTACTGTTAATCTCATCGACAAAATCGCAGGTGAAAATATTCAAAGTATATTGTTGATAACAAAGAGTATTGTTGGTGCTATTGTTGATATGTTCATCATAACTATAATTAAATGAGTTTAATGAAAATGTACTGTAGAATCAAATATGGTGAGAAAAAAATAACTGAGCCGCTTTGCTAGAGGGTTAATTAATTTACTCAAATATATCCAATATATATGAGATGAATTGGTTATATCCAGAACATAAAAGAAATATAATATGCACAGACAATGAAGCAAATTATTGCTACAGTTTACGGACACATTATTGCAAACTAAATTATGACTTTTTTTGTATGCTAAATAGACCTAAAATAAATTAATATGAAATGAAATATGAAAAACTGACTAAATTCAAAAGACAGCAGTTTTTTTTTAACGAATATGATGCATTGTCACATTTACCATGCAGTTACATGGTTTTAGGTTCTTCATCTTATGTCTTTCATCGCTTTACTATGGGTCACTATAATCCTAATGACTATATAGCATGCCACTGATTATCACAGACATAAGACACTGTGTTCCCAACATATCCCAGTGTTTAATAAAAAGCCTGGAAGAGAAGGTGAGTTTTTAAAAAGGATTTAAAAGACACCAGTGTGCAGTTCTAATTTGAATAGACAAACTGGTCCAGAGTTTATGTGTTCGAATGAGTTTGAACAGCCACAAAAGACGCTTACTCTTCGCCTATTGACCTAATGCGTAAACATTATAGGAGTCACGCTGGACAGACAGGATTTAAACTTAGACCTATGTTTGGTTTGAAGATGAAAAACAAACCATGCATCTCTCACTGTTCCTTATTTCTAACAACATTCTGTGTGGTGTTGAGGGTATCAGAGCAGAAACGAAAGCTGCTGCTCTCCGTATGTTTTTCCATCTTCTTCTTTCGCATTCATATGTAAATTGTGCAAGCTTATTTTGTACATTAGATCGAAAGATCTGAACAAGCCCATACATTTATCTACCCATAGACCCTCACCTTAAAATTCAGGACAGAAGTGGTTGAAAGTGGACAAAAGAGATCAGGTGTAAAGGGGAATGTGTTGCCCTCATCTACTTGTGATCCGATCGACCAAAATGCATCTTAATACCAGGTGTAAACAGGGTCTAGGTTGGTGAATTGTTTGGAATTTGCTCCATGTAAACATTATATTTCATCTTGTCCTTTCACTCTGCCTAGTATTCTCACATGATATCAAGTGAAAGAAACCAGGTTTATATTTTTAGCTGGTCTTGACATGGGTTGAAAGATTGGATACAACATTACATTGACAGGTTGATCAGTGGGTTGCCTGGGGAAAAAAAAAAAAAGGAAAACAAAACTTCCAACAGAGGCAAAACACATTCTTGTGTCATGGTATAAATTTCACCAGATTAATCTGTGTTCTTATGTATTTTTTTGGAAGATGTTGTAGATAATAGTTCTGACTGGAGAGTTAAGTCACAGGGTTAACCTTGAAATTGGAGATTTTGACAGGAGCACAGAAGTAGCGCGCTGAATAAAACTGCATTTGCTACAACAGAGCATCTGCTCTGAACGTATACATCCACTATCTATTTTTCCTGAGATTGACTTTGTGGGGTAATATCACCCAAATTGATCCAATTCTGAGAGGCTAACGGGTATGAATTTGTATCATAGCCCAGCGGAGCAGTACACATGACTGTGGGGAGCTGTAAAGGGTATTACAAATAAATGGAATATCTCAACAGGTCTTAGGACATGCTTCCCGTGCACAGAGCAAGAGAGGTTCAATTGTTATGTGTATTCTTTTATTAAACATTTATGGACAAAGCAACCTTGCTTGGCTGCCGGTGCTGCTCCGCTAGCTGTGAATGGCCATGATCCTATAGTGACGTGGCACTTTGAGCTCTTATACGGTGGATTTATACAGATTCAGGAAAATAAAGGGAGCTGAAACATTCCCCATGGACACAGAAGGCCAAAGAAATCTTCAATTACATGTTTTAAAGGATAATAGGTATTTTGTACTCTCTGTTATGTGATTCCAAACTCGAACAAATTCAAAAGTGAATTCTTGAAGACCATCCTGACAGTTTTTAATGAAAGTGAACATGTAACTGGTCCTATTCGACCTGCTCCAAGCGGGATTCGAACCAGCTTCTCCGGCATGGGTGCTAACAAGGATGCCAAAAACTACAATCTTTGGTGTCAGTCGCTAGTGTGCCTCTTGAGCTTGAGGGAAGTGCGGTTTACACACACAGTTCTTACTAGCTTGCCTCCGTTCCAAATGCACTGTAAAAAAATATTCTTCAGTTAATTGGAGTACATTTTACAAGAACATACTGTTTCAGTCTTTCTATTTCAAAATGTCATGTTTAATTCTATGTTATGATTGCATGTCTTGGTAATTATTTGCAAAATGTACTATCAATTTCTGAATGAAAATTGTTTCAAAGTAAATCCTGCACTATTTTTTAGTAACACTTCATTCAATGGTCCACTAGGCATTTTACTAACTACTGTATGTGTAACTTTGCAACTACGTGTCACTAACTCTCATTATAGCATTAGTAGACTGTCTGCTTAATATCTGCTAACAATTTATTTTGATGCTCCCCAACAGACATTATACTAACTATAAGTAACTTTACAAGTGTGTAAACTTATTCCACTAACCCTAACACCTAACCCTAACCTAACAGTCTACTAACAATTACTACGGTCTTCTAATAATCTAATCAGAGTTGGTTGACATGCAGTTGCAAAGTTACTTAGTAGAATGTCTAAAGTGTAACCTTTTTTTTGTGTGTGTGTGTGTGTGCGTGCGTGCGCGTGTGTGTGTGCGTGTGTGTGTGGATGGGTGCTGTCAAAAACCAAAATGAGCATAGTAATGGGTGAGTAAATAATCACAAAATTTATAGTGAATTTTAAATTCAGTTTTAGTTTAGATCTGTTTGGCAGCTAATTTCACTTCTGCAGTTTGTTCCTTCCATCATTCAAGATGTAGCACAATGAAAAATGGTCTTGGCTGACATATTACCAAAAATATGATTTGTAAAATGTAGTATGGTCTAGAAATGTGTATTTGTAAAGCATTTCATTCCAGTAGACAAATAACGTTAGAAATTACCATGTCTTGTAATACATTTAAAAGTCAACTCCCGCTGATATGCTCAACTTGAAAATCTGACAAATTATTATAAATTATAATACTGAGCAGGATGCCAAATCAGCCAGTGTGGGAAAATGACATAAATGCACATTGAATAGGCCTTCAGACAATGTCATGGAAGTGCAAGCAGTCAAGCAATCGAAACACTTCACAATTATAGTCAAAATTAGTACATGTCATGCTCCTCATTGGCAACTACTGAATGGAAAACCAGTTTCATTTTTCCCCCAGCATCTTTGTAGTCTAAAACTTTATTAAGCCAGGTCAGAAATGCTATGATCATTTTAAAGAAGCATGCTCACTTATCAGCCGACTCAGAGCAAATGATTTCTTTTCTTTATTTCTGTTTTGTTTTTTTTGTTGTTGTTTTTTGCATCTAAGTGTCTGAAGGATTTTCAGTCTATATAATTACTGTAGCCATGAGACAGTTTCAACACAAACAAGTACTGTAGCGTGCTGCCAAATGAATAAGGAGCTCAAAATCATATCCGTTTGCTGATCTGGTGACCTTGGACTCGGTTCCCTTTTAACAAATGCAAGAAAGTTGGTTGAGATTATGAGCAGCCAACCTGTTTGAGTCAATGTCCTCTCTGTTGTTGTTCTATTTAAATTTCAGTTGCACTGTCAGTGGGTAGCTCATTTTAATTGGTCTACGGAGGGAGCATCAGTTTGAGTTTGTTTACGTAGTGGCTTTGCGGGGATTTCTTGTTAATGAGATGTTGTTTTGATAAGTCATTGCCGAGTGAATATTATCAGCAAATATGCATGGTCCACAAACGATTGATTCTTAATGTGAGCAGAAGCTGATATTTCAGAGCTATGAATTCCAAAGTATAGCATAGTACTTTTCTGTAATTAGCAACGTAATAAATAAATGCATATGCATGTTTTGTTTTCTGAGGGGAGGGCGACCTCCAAAATGGTGGTGGGCAGAAAAGGATTCATGTCACCTTGGAGGGTTTCTGTTAGACTCCCTGACAGACGGATAATCCTCTAGTTTAAACTTGGCAAATATTGATCCAATGGCCCTCTGTGGCTGGTCTCAAGACCCAGAATTGAGGGAAATGGATTATTGTGCAGGGACGGGAAGGTGGGGGGAGATGAAAATACTATCTTGACCGTCAAATGAGATAAGATCATGTGAAATCCAATGTTGGCCCCATTCTCCAGCTTTGTGGAGATGAGGGGGGTGGGGGGATCTTTTGTGGAAGCCTTTAACCTTGTGAAAGGTTGATGAAGCAGATTTCTTTTCACTGCATAGACCTTCAGCAACAATAGCGGAGGTCGTTCCTCAACTGCCTTTAATCGCATGTTGACGGGACTTGGTACCAACTTGGTACTTTATTGTAAACAAGTTTACGGACACTTTAAAGGTCTTGGGACATGAGTAAGTAATTGCAGATGTGACCTGTAGGACACGTGTATGTTTTATTTTAGTGAGGGTCTCCTTGTGTACAGTACTTGGTTGTTTCATTATAAAAGTAGTATGCTACAATGTCACATGACCTTCTGCTGCACGTTAAATTCAGTGTGGCATCCAGTTATGGAATTTCTAATCTCATTTTGTATTAAAAAAAGATGTCTTTACAATTAAGGATCCAGGACAGGATGGAGAAGCAATGTTCTACAGTATTCATACAGGAAATGTGCGTACTCTATCATGTACTGTGCACATACTGTATACATACTATGTACTCCAGAAATAGAAAGATTGGTATGGGAATATACTGTTTCGAACATAGGCACTGAGCACAATACTGTTTCCCACAATTCAATGCACATGACATGACCTTCCATGTCTGGTGTAACATATAAAGAGTGTGTGTGTGTGTGTGTGCGTGTGTAAATATATATATATATATATATATATATATATATATATATATATATATATATATATATATATATATATATATATATATATATATTTATATTTATACATTTATATATTTATATATTTACACACGCACACACATACACACACACAATTCTACAATCATTCTCTATAATATATATACACATTTTATATATATATATATATATATATATATATATATATATATATATATATATAAATATAAATATATATATATATATATATATATATATATATATATATATATATATAATATATATTTTTATATTTCTTTATATATATATATAAAAAATGTTTATATATATTACATATATGTGTGTATATATATATATATATATATATATATATATATATATATATATACACATATATATAATATACATACACATTTTTTATATATATATATAAAATGTGTATCTATATTATAGAGAATGATTGTAGAATAATCATTTTTATCAAGCTCGTGTATTTAAGTTCAGTAATTTCACTTAATTGTCAATGAAGTGAAATTACTGAACTTAAATATACGAGCTTGATAAAAATGATCATTCTAGAAGAAATTTTCAGATGGCACCTAGAGGCTTTTGCATCTGAACTCTTTATATATATATATATATATATATATATATATATATATATATATATATATATATATATATATATATATATATATATATGTTTATGTATGTAAATCACAAAGGACTAGAAAAGTCAGAGGAATTAATTGGTAATAAAAATGTAAAGAGATTACAAGGTTAGACCCTCTACCAACTCCATTTAATTTTGATAGTTTTCGTCCAATTTCAAATTTACCATTTATCTCTATGGTAGTGGGAAAATGTATTGCAATTCAAATTCATGAACATCTTTCCAATAATAACTTGTATGAACAATTTCAATCTGGCTTTCGTCCCCACCATAGCACTGACACTGGTCTTGTCAGAATAACCAATGATCTACTGTTGGCAGCTGACTCTGGGCTTTTAACCATACTTGTCCTTCTAGACTTGAGCACTGCCTTTGATACTGTCTCACATAAGATACTTCTTGACAGGTTAGCTTCTATTGGTATTACTGGCACTGCTCTGTCTTGGTTTAGGTCATATCTATCTGGACGCAGTCAGCGTATTCAATTAAAAGGTTTTCGATCAAGAACATCTACAGTCACCACTGGTGCTCCCCAGGGTTCTGTCTTGGGCCTGCTTCTTTTCATTATTTATATGCTCCCTCTTGGTTATATTTTGAGGAAATATGGTGTTAATTTCCACTGTTATGTGGATGACACCCAACTTTACCTGTCTGCCAAACCCACTGGTTCTTTTCCACCACCATCTTTGTCCAGCTGTTTAGCTGAAATTAAAGATTGGCTTCCAGCTAACTTCTTGAAGGTAAATGGCAACAAAACTGAGGCTTTGCTTGTTGGCACTAGATCTGTTTTGTCTAAATCTAATTGTCTTTTTTTGTACATTGACAATACTGCAATCTGTCCTTCTTCACAGGTTAAAAGTTTGGGTGTCATCATGGATAGCACACTATCCTTTGAAGCTCAAATTAATAATATCACGCGGATTGCATACTTCCACTTGCGTAATATTAACCGTCTCCGTCCCTTTCTTTCAAATAATAATACTGCAGTTCTCATTCACGCACTAGTCACTTCACGTACAGTATAGACTACTGTAATGCTCTTCTCACAGGTGTTCCCGCCAAATTGCTACATAAGCTTCAGTTGGTTCAGAATTCTGCAGCTCGTGTTCTATCTAGAACACCTACTACTGAGCACATTTCTCCAGTTCTTCAGCAATTGCACTGGCTTCCAGTAAAGTATTGAGCTGAATTCAAGATCTCGCTACTTACTTATAAGACACTTCATAATCTTGCACCCCAATACCTTACACAACTTCTCCATGTTTACACTCCTTCACATGCTCTCAGATCTTCATCTTCAATTTCTCTTGTGGTACCTCGGATTCGACTAACTACCATGGGTGCCAGATCTTTTAGTTATGCTGCCGCCCACCTATGGAACTCTCTTCCCCTTGATGTTCGCAATAGCGATTGCTTGTTGACTTTTAAAACGCGTCTTAAGACATATCTTTTTATACAAGCTTTTTTATAACATGTTGTATTGACTCTGTAATGCACTTTATCTGTATATGCGGCTTGTTTGTTGTGTGTATTGTCTTATGCAGTGACCTGTATATTGCTTGTGAGGTGACCTTGGGTGTTATGATAAGACGCCATTAAATAAAATGCATTATTATTATTATTATTATTATTAATAATCTTAATAATACAAATAATTATGTATTTAAATAATGTTTAATTTCATATATTGCATCTGCAAAAAAACAAAAAAAAAACAGGAGTAGTTATTTAAAGGTGTTTTTTTTTTTTACAATGGCCTTGGACTGAATTACGTTTAAAACCACTGCACTATTTGATTGGACTGACAAATGTAGAGATATTTTTAAATAGAAAAATGGACTAAAATGAAAGATAATAATTGGATGACACTGGCTGGCTGAAATATAAATAATGTAATATAATCATGTGACAACAATAATAACCACTGTTTGAAATGTTGCATAATGCACTTTCTATTGTTAAATAATAGTGTGCCTTGTACAGTGTATAAACTGCAAAATATTCAGAAAGCTAGAGTTCCATTCAGAACACATCCACTCATTCACGCAGTTCCAGTACATTCCAACAAAGGACAGTATCCAAAACCTAGCATATTTCTGCAGACTAGTACTTATTAATACTTTCTGTGCCCTTGTGTTCTTTGTGCCAGTGCTGTTTTTGTCCCAGTGGCACTGCTGGAGCGAAGGGTAAAAACACACTTTTCCATTACTAATATCATGACTCCTGAGTTTCAAATCCACCATGCAGAGCAAACAAAACAAAAACGTGCCATGTACCAGAATATGATGAACTAAGACTCAGAGAAGAAAACATGTATGACACTGAGAATCTGTGTTCCTCGACCCACAACTCGGCAGAGAAAACGATCGCTGAGTTTATGTGCTGAGAGACGGGATTGGAAGTTTGCTGAGGTCAGGGAATAAACGGGAAACAAACTAGCCTGGAAAATATTTTTAGGGCATTAGGGCACTGTAATCTCCCATGAAAATAAATAAATAAATAAAACAAGTACATGGACTCTGAAACCAGAAGCTTTAAAGGGCAGAGTAATTGATGTATTCTCGTGTGAAATTTGAAAATATCATTGTTTAAAATCACATCAAGAGCACAACATGCTCATATACCACATTTTACATTAACATTATGTGATTGTTCCTTTACAATTTAAAGGTACAGTTTACCCAAATATAGCTTTTTGTCATTCATAATTTGAAAACTATATGACTTTCTTTCTTCCACAGAAAAAAGGGTCCAAACAGTGGAAGCGACAAGTGATGTTTTAGGGCCAAGCTCCTAAAAGATTCAAATATCACAGATTATGTTTCGCATTCAAGCATGTTGTTTCACAATTGTCACCAGGCATGTGAGATGTCAAAAGCTGAGATTTTTTTAGTATTATTTTTTTTAGCAAATAACAAATGCAATGTCAGTCTTTTATTCACTATATCACTAAGCAATTGTATGGCTTCAGAAAAGAAAACAACTTTAAGGGTGCTCCATTCATCAGCCAGCAACTATATCAAACAGATTCTCAAACATTCTTTAAAACATCTCATTTTGTGTTCAACAACAACATGAAGGTGAGTAAATAATGGCAGAATTTTGCTTTTGAGTGAACAAATTCTTTAAAACTACTAAAAAAAAAAACAGTGTTGCCGGGTAACCGCAGGAGAAATAAAAAAAAACTATGACAATCTGGGCAGCTAGCTTATGCAACCCTGAGATTTACTTCTAAAGCTTAATATATAAACAATTTATCTTTTGCTTCATTCTTTTTTCCCTCCCTCCAGTGTTGTTGCCAGGCAACATTGTGGAAAAGTTGCCCTGTTGACCATCTGGATAAGACTAAGAGCTCTCTTCTAACAGGTTTAACTGGTTTAGTGTGCGGCTAAAATCAATTTGAAATCAATTTGAAATCCTTCTGAAATGTTCTTTCTCAGACTTCAAAAGCTAAAATTACTCGCATATTTAATGCAATCTGTGCATCTGCTTGTGCCATATTTTGGATCCATCCAATTTCAGTGCCATGAATCAAGTACTGGGCTTCTAATCTATGTGAAAACTAGAAAATGACTTCTAAGATGTCCACTGTAACATAGGCTACTTCCAAATCATTTACATTAACAGGGTAATGTCAGCTTAAGTCCAAAGCAGGCAGAAATCAATACAGGTCATTGGAAGAGTGCACTTCGGCCGCCCTGCGGTCTTAAAGGCATTGACAATCAACTAAATCTCTGAACAAAATCGGTTTACCATGGCTAGTTTTCAGCTACTCCAGTCTCTCCAGTCACATCTGCAAAATCTACATTGTCTTGACCTTGTTTTGGTAGAAAAGGCCTTGAAAGATGTGATATACTACCAGACAACTCAGTTCTAAGGTTAACATGTGATCAAATCGTGCCTATGACAAAAAAACAAGAACAATAAAAACATCAAACATAAAATGTAACTGTTAAAGGAAACTAACCGTTGAGAGCAGAAACAAAAGGAAAACACTGAAATCTTGCTTGCTAACGAATGTATCAACACAATGAAACAGGAACCCAATTAAAAGGCTTCTCCCCCACAGTATTTTCACATGGGCTAGAGTTAGTCATCTCTCCAATTTGTGCAGCGTACACTTTATTTTCTTTCTTTCTTTTTTTTTAAAGTAGAAATGCAATGCATCTCTCACTGCTGCAGACGCCTATGTTCACACAGAACTTGGCATCAGAGAATGGCATCGGAGGGCATGACTTGTGGGTTGGGAGTCCTGCATGATGGGTGAACCTGATCATCTAGTCCAGGCTTCCTATTTTAGAGATATGGATTCTTTGATCCTCCAATCGTGGATGCTTTGATCCAGAGAGAGAGAGAGAGATAGAGAGAAAGCACATACTGTACTGTTACCACAACTATATTTCTGTTCTCTCACACGTTTCGTCCCTGTGTTGTTTGCCTGTATGGGCGTAGTCAGTCTTTCAGCTGGAAAATTCCAAACCGAACGATCGAGCGGCGGCCGCTTATGACGTCACGGCCGGGTCGCGCCGGCGCATCATGTGAATAGGTGTTCATGTGTGTATTCAAATGCAAAAATGATGTGTTAAGTGTATTACGTGTGAATGAATTGTGTGTTTATTATTAATATGTATATATTGAGAATGGATTATTATGGATAATCAAATAGATGAAGTATTTGTATGTGTATTAAAGGAGAACTCCGGTCAATTTTAACATTGAGCTCATTTTTTTGTAAATTTGGAGTGCTGTCAGTACAAAGTACAACGACAAAAATCGGTGTTGCCTACACCATGTTATCCTCTTTTTAAAATTTGCACCCTGTTGACTTAAATGGGGCAAGTTTTAAACCTGCTTTTAGCCTCTTAACATCCTTGATGTGTCATTACAAGTGCCCAGCCAGTAGTCGATTGTCGAGTTTGCTACTGTTGCTTAGTTACCTATGATCACGCGCGTGAACTCGACAATTGACTACTGTGGACTTCGACCGAAAACAGGAAGTAAATACAGGTATGTGCGCTGGCTGAATTAACATCACTTTTATTCATATCTTTCACATCTACTGCAGTCAGATTCACCTGTGTTCACTCTGAAGGAATCACTCACAATGGCTGGGCACTTGTAGTGACACATCAAGGATGTTAAGAGGCTAAAAGCAGGTTTAAAACTTGCCCCATTTAAGTCAACAGGGTGCAAATTTTAAAAAAGAGGATAACACGGTGTAGGCAACACCGATTTTTGTCGTTGTTCTCTGTACTGACAGCACTCCAAATTTACAAAAAAATGAGCTCAATGTTAAAATTGACCGGAGTTCTCCTTTAACTGTTAAATGTTCCTGAAATTGGTGTGTCCCAAAAAGGGGCGGGGTTTTGCCTATTTAAGCCAAAACCAAACCTTTGTGTACTGTGGATATGAGTTTTCGTCTTTATTTTTTATTCGTATTTTTTATTTCGTAGGGTTTTTTTTTTTTTTTTTGTGTGTGTATGTGTGTGTGTCCACCTGTATATATACTTAACTCTGGACTGTCTTCTTATTGGCACTGTAAATAAATTCCACCTTCTGCGGGTGCGCCATCCTTTCTACATCCTTATACGGACTCACATTTCTCCCCGAAGGCGAGCTAGTGGGCTCGTCTTCATCACATTGTGTCAGATGGAGAAAAAGGTCATGCGTATTTGTATGAAGCAACTTGTACAGTATCTTAGTTTTTAATGACGATAACTCATACAAATTAGTATGGGTTTGCCATGAGATGATGGCTTCCATGTAATAATTAGCACCGGTTAATTGGCAGAATGATGATGGCAAAACAGCCTACATAACCTCAGACATCCAAACTTTGTGTTTTAAGGCCAATATCTTCAACTAATAAGCCAGAATACTTTCAAAGAGGCTAAAATATTGTTTAGTACTTTCAGTTGACTGTGCCAACTTTCGCTCGAGCAAAATGTCCAACTACCAACTGTGAGATGTTTACAAGGCAACTTTAGGAAAACTGCATATGCATCACATCAACGTCTTCCCCATGGGAGAAAGAGATAAACAAATAAAATGAAATAAATAAATAAATTGAGAAATCTTTAGAGGCGTAAGTGCTCGTCTTGATTACTGTGCAGATATTTTTTGGATGAGCTTCCAGGCTCCAGCAATATGTGCTGTGGAGTGTGAAGCGACATGGTAGCACTCTATTCCCGCTGAATAAAGGCAAGCCGCTCTCCCTAAGGCAACGGCACTTTGGCAGGAGTCTCATTTTCTCGTCTCTGATAATATTTGTTTTAAGTTTAGTCTCTCCCTCTCTTCATAATGACTCCACATTTGCCACAATACAAACTCAGCACTTGAGCCAAGCTGTTTGTGTCTGCAATGGGGAAGAGTCAGCTTTATCTCAGCAACAGGATGGATATAATTTTAATGCACTGACTGAATTAAGCACCTTTTCTCTACTGAACCAATAGAGACTGGCCTAAAATGAGAGTGTTCTCTTAGACAAATTAATGTGTGTCTATCCGAAACTGCCTGTAGGAAGAAACTGCAATAAAAGGGTGATTTAAACTCCCCCATTCAGAGAAATAGAAGGAGGCTTAATTATAAAATTCACACTTTCAAATCCTCCCTGCTTACAGTTTATCTTTCAAATGCATTTTTTTTCTCTATTGAGAAACAATCCGAGTGATACACCCCAAGCACTCTTCCATATAGAACTGTAACAACACTTGAGTAAATTAATAATCTGTTTTGATTGTGAAAGAGGGAAGCAGGATTAAAAAAGAGAAAGTCTTTAGAGGTTGTAGAGGAGGTTGGTACAGTATAATGGCACAATATCAAATAACTGTATGACTTTGTATCACTGCAATGGTACGTTTCATAACATACAGTATTTATTTTCGCTGGAAATGAAACCCAGAATTGTTTTTTAGGGGCAAGTTGTCACACTTTTTAGTCCACAGATTCTTCAATGGCATCGATGGTTCCATGAAAAACTTTTTTTTTTTTTTCTTTTTTTTTGAGTGCAATGAATATTTTTAAGAGTGGGTTTTTATGATTTTTTCTTTATAGACACATGCCTTAAAGTCTTGACTACAATAAAGATTCATTTCTGAACTAACCTTTGAGAGCTCGTGCAGTATCACAGAATATTCGATCAATCTTATTATGTTTTCCTGGATAACGAATGACAGCATTTGGAAATTACAGAGATGATGGTTTGATCCATTAGGAAATTAAAAAAAGACATATCTGGGACATATTTTGGTTACACTTTATTTCAGTGTGTCCCTGTTACTTACTGTATAAGTACTGAATAATAGTAATTAACTACATGTACTTACTATAGGGTTAGGATTAGGATTTGGTTTAGGGTTAGTTGTGTGGGTAACACTTTATTTTACAGTGTCCTTGTTACATATGTTACATGTACTTACCATAGTAATAACAGTAAATTATGCATAATTACATGCAACTAACCCTCAACCAAATCCTAATCCTACCCTAACCCTATAGTAAGTACATGTAGTTGCTTAATATACTCAGTACTTAAATATATAATTACACTGTAACAATGATACCTTAAAATAAAGTGTAACCATTCTGTGTAAAAATGCCTAATTTATAGTTATTACTATAGTAAATACATGTAACGTGTAACAAGGACACATTAAAATAAAGTGTTACCCATATTTTCTTGTACCTTGAGTATTTTTGTTCATGGTCTTGAGGTTGAGATATAGGTTATAACTTGACATGAGTTAAGTTTGACTAGCTTGACTAGTTTTATAGTGATAGATAATTTTTCACAGGAATGCTGTGATGTTTGATTAGATACATAATATTTAACTTTAACAACAAAATACATGAAAAGCATTTTCTCTTCTTGAAAACTTTTTTTTTTTTTTTGGTGACACTTTATTTCGATGGTGCACTTTAGACATTCAACTGCTGCCACAGCTCAACTAACTCTCATTTAGAGCAGTGATTCTCAACCGGTGGGCCGCGGCTCTCTGGTGGGCCTCGGAGCGCCATCTGGTGGGCCATGTAGGCAGTGGTAGACTACCCCCAAATTAATTTTTATTTATTTTTTAATTTACAAATCTTGTTATTTTCTAATTATCTAATTGTTCTTATGAATTTATATGATCAAAAACACTCAAGTCAAGTCAAGATGCATTATCTAAAAGCTAATTTAGGTTTAAATATCGCAACACCAATCACGTCAGATTGAACGTTTGTTCGATCAGATGCAGTAACATTACGTTACTGTAATATGGATAGTGTTATGAAAAGAAAAGCAGATGTGGGAGACAGACCTGTGCAAGGAAAAGCTTTGAAGTGTGTGGTGAGAAAATACGACGTTGGATACATTAAATTTGGTTTTATAAGGGCAGGTACTGAGGGGGTTGCATATGGACGAGAAGCGCAGCGCCACTTCTACAACTCGAGGTATCGAACACTGGACGCGCACTTTCTCAGTTTATGGCCAGCAATATTGTTATGTTTAAGGACATTACGAAATTAAGATAATGTCTGTACTGTGTTATGATTGCAATTAAATTTACAATTACAATTAAATACAATCGTTGCTGAATCTGCAGTCTGAACACTTTACCTCAGGATGTACATTAACTGAATTAATTGAGAATCTCACATGAAAATCCGATAATTTTCATCCACGCAGCTGATTTCTGTAAATGAATATGAAACTAAATGTATCTTGCAGCACAGGGTGAAGTCTGTATATAGGCTACATTAACAACGCTTTGAGTGAGACAAATATAATGTAGTAAATTTAATATAAAACTATGTAAATGGCGCTCTGTTGGCGCGATAGGATTCTGAACAGCGTCTTGAGATAGCTGGCGCTGCGGACAGACGCCGCCGGTGTGTGTACACTCATAGAAAATAATGTGTTCGAATTTTAAAGACGTGCCGCTGCGCTTCTCGTCTGGTGTGCGACGCCCTTAATTCGAAGTCGCATGTGGAGAAATGTTGAATGTGGAGAAATATTGTCAACTAAGGTGCTAAAACCATCAAAGCTGCAGAGACATTTGAACAAAACTGGGCTGTGTTGGGAAGCCAACATAATATTGGTTTAAACAGTCATGTTCATATCGCTAACTGTATTTGATAAATTACACTTACAGTAGGCTATGTAAATTGGGGTGAATGAACTTTGTTGAACATTTCGTATCTATACCATGAATGTTATTTCTTTATACGCCAAAAATAGTTTTTGCGTGCATATGATACGCAATGTATGGCGTGTAATACGCACGCACTCACCAGCCCTAATCCTAACCAAGGGTTTTCAGTCCATAGCATATAAACGCAAAAAACATTTTTGGCGTTTAAATGGCACGAGAAATAACATTCGTGGTATAGAGATCGTGTTGCAGCGAATAGAGAAAATCCCCTCTTGTGAGTCTGACCTGTTGTTACAGGTAGCCTATGTTAGCCTGTTATTGTTACAGAAATGGTTACTGAGTAAACCTGCAAAGTCTTTTTGATACAAGGACAGTTCTCTTACGAGAGTTCTCTCGTACTGCGTCTTAGCTAAGACGCTGCGGGAAAAGTCTCTTTTCACGAATATTGAAGCAAAAAATTATCCTTAATTTTAATATTTGTAAAACGCATTTGCAACAGTATGCAGCCATAGGCAAGACGGCTCGTTTGCTCATTGGCTGTTCTACTAGCAAATGCATAAGCCTATCGAGCGCAGGCTGATGCAACATCAGACCAATGAGGCCACTTCCCGCCGACGCGGGCGTGGCCTCGCCCTATAAAGGTAGCTCGAAAAGGCTGACTCACTTGATTTTTCACCTCTTCAGCGAACCTCTCACATCGCTGGATCTCGGATAGAAGCAAGCGTCGTCTGAGTGCAAGCACATCAGCGGGACGAGCCATCTGAAGTCGCTGGCCTTCGCCGCCTTCCACTGCCGTACCTGCTGCGCTTTCCGGCGCTCATATCCTTTTTCTGTTCCTCTGTGTGTGTGTGTGTTCGCCCTGCGACACACACTCGTAAAAGAGCTCGCGTCTTTTTAAAGATGCCTTCCTGCGGCTCGTGCCGAGCCCCACTCAGCGAGGGAGACCGTCATGTCATCTGTGTCTCCTGCCTGGGTGAAGATCATGCAGCGCTCGCGCTCGCTGACGGCGGCTGCCCTCACTGCGAGCTTATGCCTATGGTGACTCTGCGGACTCGCCTGGCAGTATTCTCCGAGCCTGCACTCCCCGCCGCGTTGCCGCGCCGTAAAAAGCGCCGCTCCCAGCGGATTCCGGAGTCCTCTACAGCCCGACCGAGCTCGCCGGAGCGCCCGCTCGCTTTGCCGGCCTCGCCTGTATCACTTCCTGATGCTCAGCGCCCGCAGTCTGCCGCCGCTTCATCAGAGGAAGTCGATTTCAAAGCCGCGTCGGGGGAGGAGGACACGTGCTCTCTGTTAGCTTCGGGCAGCGGCGATTGGTCGAGCTCTGAGGATCTCGCGCTCGCTGCTCGTAAGCCTAGCAGACGAGCTAACATCGAGAAGGAGTTGATGCGAGTGCTCTCGCTGGCCGCGACGAGTCTCGGCCTCGAGTGGTTTGCACCAGCACCTCCCTCTCGTACCCGGCTGGATGGTAGCTTCCTTCCCGGTGAGCATGCTTCTCCTGAGTCTAAGCCCGCCCCCTTTCTTCCTGAGCTTCATGAAGAAGTGGCAAAGGCCTGGAACGCTCCCTTCTCAGCACGAACTCGTTCGTCTGTTTCTCCAGCATTCTCCGCTCTGGACGATGCTAAAAACAGAGGCTACCAGTCACTTCCGCCGGTGGAACAGGCGATAGCGACGCACCTTTGTCCGCCCTCTGCTGGACGGCGGACGAAACCAGTGTTGCCATCCAAAGCCTGCCGCACGACGTCATCGCTGCTCGCGCGAATCTTTTCCGCTGCTGGGCAGGCTGCGTCTGCACTACACACCATGGCCACGCTGCAGATTTTCCAGGGAGATCTCCTCCGTAAATTGGACGAGATGGGACCTGATGCAATCTGCCTCGCGGATTTGAGAAGCGCTTCGGATCTCACCCTTCGCGCTACTAAGTCTGCCGCTCAAGCTATGGGACGTGTTATGGCTTCCGCCACTGTGGCTGAAAGACATCTGTGGCTGACGTTTTCAGACATGGCCGAGTCTGAGCGCACCGCGTTCCTCGACGCCCCGCTGAATCCCACTGGCCTCTTCGGATCCTCTGTCAATGAGTTCATAGAGAGATTCGCAGAGGACCAGAAAGCGTCGCAAGCCTTTAAGCACTTCCTGCCGAAGCGCTCCAGTTCTGCAGCGAGTCGTGCTAAGCCGACCCAGCGGAGCTCTCAGCCACAGCCCCCTCCTCCTGCTGCGTCATCACGACAGCAACGCAGCGCGAGACCTCGCTCTCGCTCTACCAGCCGTCGCCCCGCGCCGCCGTCCACGGCAGAGGATTGTGGTGAAACCGGAAGCCCCGAACACATCCTAGCACGCCTAGGAAAGCGCCGGTGTACGAGTCCCGCTGCGGCCGGGCTCACACCCAAGCGCGCCGCTGTTTCAGTTCCAGGTATTGCGACTGTCTCAGCGTCTTATGCAACGCGCAAGCCCGTACAGTTGCCCGCTTGCCTGCACACAAAAGCCGTTTTCACGGCTACCCAGATATATCCCATAAAGAGTGTATTTTCTGGTGTCCCGGCCACGGCCGATGGTGCTATAAATGTAACGCTGATGCCCACTATTCAGTGCCCATCCGTACACACAAGCACAGCCCTTCACACAGGGCTCGCGCCCATAAAATCGGCTCAAGTCGATCGCGCGCACTGCATAGTAGACGTGCCCACTCCTCAGTGCACACGAACACTATGCCACGCACGTCTGACGGTTTCTGTAAAAACGAAACCTGTGCACGTTCGCTCTGCTCAGACAGACAACGCGCCAAAAGTGGTAAAGGTGCGCGCTTCCAGCCCACATTTACTCACAGACGATATGAGTCCCACGGGACCCGCTCAGCCCTCCCTCACTCAGCTAAGCGTAGCGGGGTCGAGGACGAGCGCTCTGCCCGCTGTCATCAGCGCGCCCCACGCCTTGAATGCCACAGACATAACGCCTGTGTTACAGCACACCGAAGCGCTTCCGTTGCTCAGCCAACAGAGTGCGCTTCGCATCCAACCCTTAGCCATCCATGCAGATGCATGGGCAGCGCTTCCAGGGGTTTCGGAATGGGTGCTAAGCATTATAAAGAGAGGCTACTCGCTACAGTTTTATCGACGCCCTCCCCGCTTTACGGCGCGTGTCGAAACTACGGTGAATTCGGAAGTAGCACACCTACTCCGAGCCGAAATTTCAAAACTGATGAGCAAAGGGGCTATAGAGCCTGTATCTCATGCTCAAAGCGAACGGGGGCTGTACAGCAGATACTTTCTGGTTCCCAAAAAAGACGGGGGCTGCAGACCCATACTGGATCTGAGACAGCTGAACAAAGCATTAGTGAAACGCAGTTTCAGAATGCTTACGACCAGGAAAATCCTCGCGCATGTTCGCGAAGGAGACTGGTTCATGTCAATAGATCTGAAGGACGCGTATTTTCAAATACAGATAGCGTCACGTCACAGGCAATACTTGAGATTCGCCTTCGACGGTCAGACATACCAGTATACAGTCCTGCCATTCGGTCTGTCCCTAGCACCTCGCACATTTACGAAGTGCATGGACGCATGCGAGTGCTGAACTATTTGGACGACTGGCTGATTCTGGCTCGTTCACGATCAGAGCTCGTGGAGCACAGGACCATGTTACTCGATCACCTCGAGAAACTCGGTCTCAGAGTCAATTGGACGAAGAGTTCACTGAACCCCAGTCAAACGATTTCGTTTTTGGGCATAGTTCTGGACTCACAGTCTATGACGGCGCGGCTGTCGCCACAGCGCGCGCTCGGCATTCAGCGTGCAGCGAGATCTCTCCGCTGCGACGCGTCCTTCCCGCTCAAAACGTTTCAGAAGATGCTAGGTCTCATGGCCTCAGCATCGCCAGTTCTTCAGCTGGGCCTGCTCCGCATGCGCCCCCTACAGTTCTGGCTGAAAGCGCGGGTACCACGCAGAGCGTGGACTTCTGGTCGACTGCGCCTCAAGGTCAACCAGAGCTGCGTTACAGCTCTAGAACCTTGGACGGTGAACGACTGGTACCAAACAGGTGCAAGCCTGGGGACTTCCTCGAGAGTGAGAGTGGTGTCTACGGACGCCTCCACCTCGGGATGGGGAGCGCTGCTCGAGGGCAGACCGTTATATGGCCTGTGGTCAGAACGGGAAAAGCTCCGACACATCAACTGTCTGGAAATGCTGGCAGTAGAAAACGCGCTGATGCGTTTTCGTCCCCATATCAAGGGCCATCACGTCTTAGTCCGTTCGGACAACATGTCTGTGGTGTCCTACATAAATCGCCAGGGCGGTCTCAGATCCCGAGATCTGTACAGGTTGGCGGAACGCCTCCTGGTATGGGCTCAGCACAACTTGCGCTCGCTGAAAGCAGCTCATGTGCCTGGGATACAGAATGTGGGTCCAGACAGGCTGTCCAGGAACAACATTCCCGCGGGCGAATGGTCTCTACACCCACAAACAGTCCAGCTGCTGTGGGAGAGATTTGGCAGAGCGGAAGTGGACCTCTTCGCGTCCAGCGAAAACGCTCACTGCCCCGCGTTCTTTTCCAAGAGCGAAAGCGCGCTGTCCCAGAGGTGGCCGCGCTGCCCGCTCTATGCTTTTCCCCCCGTCTCCCTCCTTCCAGAGGTGATAGAACGAGTGAGGGAAACGAAATGCTCAGTGCTGCTTGTAGCACCACTCTGGAGGAACCAACCTTGGTTTCCAGAGCTGATGCAGTTGGCAGACACTGCCCCATGGCCGGTGCCATTGAGAAGGGACCTTCTCTCGCAGGCCAGGGGCTCGATTTGGCACCCTCAACCGAAGTTGTGGGCCCTACACGTGTGGGCTCTCAACGGTTACCCGCTGATTTCTCAGTAGGAGTGCTAAATACTATCACTCAGGCTAGAGCACCGTCGACTCGACGGCTCTATGCCTCAAAGTGGTCGGTATTCTCCAGTTGGTGTGTGGCTCGGGGATGCTCACCCCTCGACTGTGAGGTAACGGAGGTTCTCTCCTTCCTTCAAGAGCTGTTGGATAAGGGCAGAGCCCCATCCACGCTCAAAGTATATGTGGCGGCTATCGCAGCGTTCGCTGAGACAACGCTCGGTCAGTCGATAGGAAGGAACGATTTGGTCATCCGCTTCCTCAGGGGAGCTAGGAGACTGAACCCTCCCAGACCCCCGTCGGTCCCTGTTTGGGACCTCTCTACGGTCCTGGAGGCCATGAAAGGTTCCCCTTTCGAGCCCATCCAGACGATTAGTCTCAAACATCTGTCATTTAAGACAGTGTTTTTGCTGGCCCTTGCTTCAGTGAAGCGCATAGGGGACCTGCACGCGCTCTCGGTGAGCTCGTCGTGTCTGGAGTTTGGGCCTAGTGACTCGAGAGTCATACTCAAACCTAGGCACGGCTATGTGCCGAAATCCCTCAACACGCCGTTTCGGGCTCAGGTTATATCCCTGTCCGCCCTGCCGGTGTTAGAAGAGGAAGGAGACTTGAGCTCTCTCTGCCCTGTCAGGGTTTTAAGAGCCTATGTGTCTCGCTCTGCTGCCTTTAGACAGACTGAGCAACTATTTGTCTCGTTCAGTGGACGTTCCAAGGGAATGGCTGTTTCGAAACAAAGCCTATCCAGATGGATAGTCGACGCCATAGCGTTAGCATACACCTCCAGAGGTCTTCAGTGCCCGCTGGGTGTCAGAGCGCACTCCACGAGAGGCGTTGCCTCTTCGTGGGCCTGGTCTAGTGGGATATCTCTACATGATATTTGTATGGCGGCAGGCTGGGCCTCGCCGTCTACATTTATCAGGTTTTATAACCTCGAGGTTCCCGCTTTGCAGGCTAAGCTGTTATCGGTGTAATTGAACACTGAGAATGCAAGCACAGTGCGTTACTACTATCTTACGGGCAGTTTACGTAAGACCCAAATTCCCACTTTAGTCAAGGGTGTCTTGTCTAAGTGATGTCTTATATTGCGTCTGCGGACGCAGCCACATATCAGAACGGAGAGTTCCTCCTCCTGTTCTAGGACTCTATGTGAGTCCCTCTGGTGATTGTGCACTGTAAATCCTGGATCCGCCTCCAGGTTTATGGTTGTTAATCCCTGCACGCACGGCGTCTTACATTGGGTTCCCGCAGCGTCTTAGCTAAGACGCAGTACGAGAGAACTCTCGTAAGAGAACGTACTCGGTTACTAACGTAACCTCGGTTCTCTCTAGTAGAGGGAACGAGTACTGCGTTCCTTGCCGTGCGTACGATTCACTTTGGTTCGCTTCTTCGTTGAAATAAATCAAGTGAGTCAGCCTTTTCGAGCTACCTTTATAGGGCGAGGCCACGCCCGCGTCGGCGGGAAGTGGCCTCATTGGTCTGATGTTGCATCAGCCTGCGCTCGATAGGCTTATGCATTTGCTAGTAGAACAGCCAATGAGCAAACGAGCCGTCTTGCCTATGGCTGCATACTGTTGCAAATGCGTTTTACAAATATTAAAATTAAGGATAATTTTTTGCTTCAATATTCGTGAAAAGAGACTTTTCCCGCAGCGTCTTAGCTAAGACGCAGTACTCGTTCCCTCTACTAGAGAGAACCGAGGTTACGTTAGTAACCGAGTACGTTTTCATCTATATAGCGGACTTGACCTACTCTGCTACCGTGGCATAACAGATTAACAGCAGAGTATATCATTGTACTTTTAGAATTTTCTGTTATTCTGTGTTCATAATATCATATGTGGAAAGGTGGTCCTCGGAATGTTTTTAAACACTCATTGGTGGGCCATGAGTTGCAAAAGGTTGAGAACCCCTGATTTAGAGTATTAGTAGAATGTTTGCTTGATATCTGCTAAACACTTTATTTTGATTCTCCCGAACATATATTATAGTAACCATGCAACTACATGTCAACTTTTCTACTAACACCTAAACCTAACAGTCTACTCTAATGAGAGTTAGTTGACATGTAGTTGCAAAGATAGACCAACAAAATAAAGTTTTTTTTTTTCTATTCTAAATGCATTTCCCCCTCCTGCTCGTGACACTATCAGAACAGGCTTGCAGCTCATCTTTCGCCCATGGCATGCAGGCACCACTGCATTAAAAGTATTTTAAAGTTATATGTGATATTAAAATTACCTATTTAAATTAGAGTCCAGCAACTAATTTAGACTCTATTTACCCTCTCTAAAGTTGAAAATAAGCAAGCAAAGTCCCAGCTGACTTTGTGTGCTTTTTAAATGTAGTTCATTGAGTTTTTTCAAGCAGTGAGATAAGATGGACGCATGAATGTCTCTTTGATCTTTCTCTATTTTTGGTCTATAACTAATTAGCTGCTGTCTGCTCTCTCTGCTTATGTTCATTAGAGCCTTAATTTGCTTTTTAGATGGTAATGGGGTGAAGTCTTTCCATCTGATTACAAGGGTGTTTTGCCCTCATCCTGATGCTGGATATCATTGCACGCGCTAGCGCTGAGCTAACCAGGCACAACGTGTCTTACTTTATCTCGTTTCTCTATGATTAGCGTTCTTTTGTCGAGCCAAACGACTGGCTTTTTTCCCCTCAAAGAAAGGGATTCAATGTCAAATATGAACGCGTAATATTAACGCGGTGTATTAGCCATCCTGTAATGTCATTAACAATTAAGAGCCGTTGATTAAGGGAGAGACTGATTGGCATATTTAGCGTGTTAAATTATCCTTTCAAGAACCTATCTTTAACCCACCCACACTAATCAAAAGCTCCGAGCTGGCATCAGCAAACATGAAGAAACGTTTACCCTCTGTTTTGCTTGACGTCCGCCTTGTCTTTGAAGTTTATGAATTATGAAGCGGAATTCACACTCTGTGGGTGTTGTGCCGAGCGTGTGCGTCTGGGCTTGCGCGCTTGTGTATGCAAGGTGGAAATGAGCGTGTGTCGGTGTGTGTTTTCCTCAAATTAATACTCTGGCCTCAGTCGACAAACTCAATCAGGTTTACAGCACCTAAGTGGGCAAGGAGCTAATAGAGGTCAGCTGCTACATATGGAACAGGGAAGAACACGTTCACAACCACAGTACATGACGTAAAGAACAAGCACCTCCAAGACACCGCCGCTTCCATCCGTGTCCCTACACTCACACACATGCACACTCACAAATGCAATAAGAATGGGTGAAATCTCTCATTCACATCACAGACATTGACCACCTCACAATATGGATAACTACGTTTGTGATCATCTTACATTGCACAACTAGGTAACATTTTATATTGGTGGTCCATTTTATACATTCTGTTGACTATAAGTTACTTTGAACCTACATGTCAATAGCAGTCAGAGTATCAGTAGACAGTCTACTTAATATCTACTAACACTACTGTGATGCTCCCAGAAACAGACATTCTACTGACTATAAGTAACTTTGCAAGTGCATGTCAATTTAATCCTAACCCCTTATTCTACTAACCTTAACCCTCCCTCTAACAGTTTACTAATATCAACTAATACCCTAATGAGAGTTAGTTGACATGTAAATGCAACATTACTTATAGTCAGAATGTCTAAGTGGACCATCAAAATAAAGTGTAACCCTTAACGAATGCAATTGGATTTCTGATGAACACTATTTGTATTATGAGCGTTTGTTGCAGGGTGATTGAAGAAGTGGCGGGTATGACACCATGAAGGAGAAGGTGGACAATACTGGGCTGGTTATTGTGTAATGGTGTGGATGTTTCATATTTTCCCTTAAATCGTTATTTATTTCTTTTAATATGTTCTTTCTTTCTGACAATGGATTTCTGTATTGCTGCTGGTCAGCAATCATGTAGCCAATTTAGTAAATTTTAAAATATTTATGGGCTATACTCATAAACACACTGTGTGTTTCGATCAAAGCATTGCAAACTGAGAACAATGACCATAGAAATGTTTGGTGCCGTACAGAGTGACAGTTTTGTGGCATGCTTTCTCTAATTGCTTTTGGATGCCTGCACCCTACTTTACCCCGTTTACACGAAACCATTTTCAACTAAAAACAGAAAACTTCTTATGCGTTTTGGCCGTTCATTTACTCGCCAATGCCATTTTGGGGGCCTGAAAACGCAAAGTTTAAAAAAACAGGGTTCAAAGTGTAAGTTTAGAAAACTATACCGTTATCATCTCCACGTAAACTACAAAAATGGAAATTTGTGAAAACAGTGACATCATGCACATGCATATTATGTGTTCAGTCTATAGGCGTGTAGTCTTTCTTTTCTTTGCCAACTGGCCTGGCGTGCAAAATACAGTGTTTTTAGTCATTTTCATGGTCTGTGTGAACATGGATCGTTTTGACAACATTGTGGTCTGTCCAGAAACCTCACATGAAAGGTATCCTTTTTATAACCTAACATTTTACAAAATATACATATAAATTTGTATGTAAATATATATTTACAGTACATACAAAGTATATATATGCCTTTCCTTTGTCTCCATTTCTGGTATACCATTTCTATGACAATTGCAATTATTTATTTATTTTTACTCATTTTATTTATTAGGCATCAGGCATGCAAGGTCTAATACAGTAAGTGTGCGAACAAGATAAACAAAAGTGTGCATACGATGGACACTTTACTATCGTCTGAGGCCACAGGAGAGGATTTATTAATGGCAGTGAAGCGATGTAACTGACACTGGAAGGTCACATGATAATGACACATGACATGACGGATGTAGTGCGTCCTAATTTCATTCATACTACCCATTTTCATAATATATAGAGCGTACTTTTTTAAAGGAGAACTTGGTAACTTTTTTAACTAAATAAAACTGTCTAGAAATCATTTGGATGGTTAAACAACCTGTTCTGGTGATATTGGTGACTTTCCCCGCTCCCCCCAGCGTTCCCAGGCGGAAAACCAACCTTGCAACTTCGGGACTACCGTCCCGGCAAGATAGAAATTGGAAGTCTCGTGAGAAGCGAGGACGAGGACGAGAACGAGCGCGAAACACGAATTGCTTTACGGCAATTCGACATAAACACACACGCATGTATGATATATTACCAGATTACCCACCTCGGTAGACATAGCTCCACACAATACAGCTGGCTTGCTCCGATCAAAACAAACGCACATGAGCAGCGGTAGAGAGGGGGAGGAGGCCGCCGCAAGTGAGTTTTTTACGACCGTGTTGTGAAATATACGCCCCACCACAACTGTAGGGGGAGCTCGTGGGGAAAACATGCGACAACAAAAGGAAAAATTAGCGAAGAAGTGACTAGAGTTCGCTAGAGTTGCCGAGTTCTCCTTTAAACTGTCGTGAAGTTCAAATTCAAATACCTACTCAGACAGTAAATGTGATTTCAGACGCAGTGATGGTGAATTTCAGAAAACAGTTGTTCATTTTTTGTATTATTTTTTTTACAGTTTGATATCTTATTTTTTGTTCATTTACTCAATTGATTTACTTCACTGGTATTGCAGTGTTTAATATTAAATTTAGTTTGAATTAAGTTTAGTTTATTTAGTGTAGTGTTTTAAAATGCTACAGACACATCTTAGAAAACAAATCTTTTTGAGATTTTATTGCTACAACTATTCTTTGTTTGTAAAATATAATAAAATTATACAATTTCAAATTAATAAGGTAAGAATATAAGTTAATTTGTCCACAGACAGGGTTTATATTGTGATAATGAACGACTGACTGTACATGGCCATTATTATAATACTGTATGTCTGCCCCCATTTTAGATAGTGTCATGTAAGACAGTTTGTTATTGTATAACCAATACTGTATATTGTTTAGCTTAGCAATGTGTGTATGCATAACTGTCAAGCCTGAAAAGCGATGCAGCATCATATCAATATCCCATAAAACTCTGCATTTGCTATTGAATAGTAGATGTCACCAATATGCAGAGACAATTTTAGGACTGTGAACATATTATAACGAACTGCACTCCATATCAGAACAAATGCATGCATGCATGCTCACTGTGAATTTAAACACATGCTGTTTTCAAGATGAATATTAAAATATAACACACACCAACACTGGGCCGTAGAATGTGGGGGGTGAAAATTGCTCATGCATTATACATGACACTAATGTCGTGTAATTATCTTGAGGCCCATAGAAAAAATTAATGATGGCAATTAGAACAATTGAAGATTGTTAGAAATACTGCTACTTTTATTAACCATTGTAAGTTACATGTGCTGTTAGAGACCTCTCCTCTCAAATGAGTGTTTTGGGAACAGAAAGAAATAGTTTTGTTAGAATCCGTGTTCCAAAATTAAGAGCTGCTCTTATTACCAATAACCATACAGATTCACACAAATGCATATTTATTTATGATTCAACATTGTAAACAATCTATCATTTGTAATATCTTGGGATTTATTGGTAGAGACTTTAATGCATTGTCTAAAAACGGCAGCGAAACAAACAGCAGGTTTTTGGCTCTTTAAAAATTAAGTGACATTACTGTGTGATCTCATTAGTATTCATAGGTATTCATACGTAGGTGTGGTCCCAGCACACATGCATTTTTCATACTTTATGAGATTTCATAATTAAATTCAGCCACACAAATAGTGCAAATGGCTTCATTTTATTAGTCCATCTCGATTTAATTTATGTTTCAGTGGCAACACTGTGTATAGTGAGCACTTTAAGTTTGAAAACATTTAAGTCTAGAAGTCTCCCATTTCTCCCATTACAGTTGTAAATATAATTTACTGGAATGTACAGATATGGCTGGTATTGGAGACCAATAACCACCAACTTGTTTTGGCTTTTCCAATAACAAATCGTTTTACTTTCTTTGTGATTTTACACCAGAGTGACTTGCTAATTACTGTAATTGAAAACTTGGCATTTAAAACTTTGCTCAGTATGTGGACTTATTCCATACTGGCAATCTATTTACTGTTTTTAATAGTGTGCGCTTGGATTAAGAATGACATTTGCACATTATACCATCACAATTTGTTGCTTACATTTTTTTTATTGCTAATAATAATGGATGTTTCCCAGACATCAATGATAATACTTTCCAGCCATATGCACTACTAATAATATCTGCAGTGTTCTGTTGTGTCCCCTTCAGTGAACTCTCTGAGGTTTCTCTGTTACTTTTTTACCAAACTTTGAAGTGTAGCATTTGCCTGCCGCAGAGAGCCTCTCTTTTCCTGTCTCTATTCCTTTAGTTTCACCCAAATAGAGCGGACTGCGTCAAAGTGAAGGACACATCCATCTGATGTTTATGGTCTGACATAAATGAGTTCAACTTTAACAGGATTACCCTGCAAAGAGTGCCATGAGAGACAAAAATATGTGCTTTAATGGTGAGATTATAACCCTATTAACCCAACTACAGACAAAGTGCTCATCTGGGACTAGGACGAGAGTGGGATATCTGGGACTACAAAGGCTCTGGGCCTGAGTGAAGAGAAACATGGTATATATGATCTCTCAGTAGAACGGCCTCCTGTTTGCAAGCAAAACCGCAGGCCGCTGTGTCATTCTAAGGTGAGAAGACAGAATATTGAGTTTCTGCCGCGGGTTTGGAGCATAAGCTTTGCTTCGACACTAATGAAAGACAAACAAGCGTCGCTTTGAAGGTGTGCAAGACCAAAGTGTCGAAATAAATAAAAACACACCCGTGTGTTTAGTATTCACCAGCGGTTCGGAGGCACACGGGTGTTTGTAATACATTATTTATCCACACATTTTTAATCCCATTTGCAAATAAGCAGCATTTTTTTTTTAAGTGCTATTGTGGAGAAGATTAAAGGATATCACTTCAGCAAAACCTCCGGCGCAAAACCAGACATGTTGGACATTAATATTACAAGGCAAGACTTTTGTTTGTGTGTCTGAAGAGCACGTAAAGGTACATTTGGACCAGTAAACACACCAAGCTTTTATCCCAAGCTGATGAAAACAGCTCCTGCTTTTCACAAAAGTGTCAGTTTGTAAAGTGCTTGTATTGTTGACAGTGCTTCTCAATTGTCAGGGCAACTACCACCTTTGATAAAATCTCATTAGTATTCAGAGTTATTTGTGGGGAAATGTGTTCTATATAGAGAATATGAAATATGAATCTCATTCACATTGACCATTTTCATGCAGATACTATTTTTTTCTGTATTTAGAAACAAAGAAAACCACTTCAGAGAGAGAGAGAGAGAGAGAGAGAGAGAGAGAGAGAGAGAGAGAGAGGGGGGGGGGGGAGGAGAGGGGGGGGAGGGAGAGAGAGAGAGAGAGAGAGAGAGAGAGAGGGGGGGGGGGGGGGGGGAGAGAGAGAGAGAGAGAGAGAGAGAGAGAGAGAGAGAGAGAGAGAGAGAGAGAGAGAAGAGAGAGAGAGAGAGAGAGAGAGAGAGAGAGAGAGAGAGAGAGAGAGAGAGAGAGAGAGAGACTTTTAACCCCTTTTTATTTATAACAATTAAGGGTTTTAAAACAACTTACAAAACGAATACATTTCCAAAACAATTTAACAAAAAACACCAACATTTTACCAGTTAAAAACTAAACTTCCGTTCTCACTCACTGTCACCAGTGCCTCTCTCACACCCCATCTCCATTCAAACAAAGCAACATTATCAGTGTATTTGTAATATGTATACTCAATGGTCACTCGAGATTCTATTAAAGACCTGAACATAGCAACCATATCAACATCTGTTCCTGCATTCTTACACTGGTGGGATTTCAGAATGGCTAACTTAGCTTGACCAATTAAAAAATTGGCAAGAACACATTGTTGTTGCCATGACCTTCTATACTTATATCCCAGTATAAACAAGGTATTGCTGTATGAAAAACCTAATTTTGTGATCAACTTTTCTAGTATTATAAATACAGGACCAAGTCTTGGACATTCAAAAAACATATGAAAAACAGTATCATGAGCATTACAGAAGGGACATAATAAAACAATCTTATTAAATTTTGAAACCAAGCTATTTGAGGCTATAGCACAATGAAGTACCCTCCACTGAAGATCTCCACATCGCTTCGAGATAGGAGGTTTATACAATACTCTCCATGATGGATGTACTTCTTCACAAATAGAAATCTTAGCCCTCCATTTAGTATCTGTTTTTCCTTGCAAATGTCCAACATGCACAGATTTGACACAAATATAATAAAGATTTTTCTTTGCCACATCATGAAAAAACAAATCCCCATATCCCTTCAACAATGTATTCTGGTTTATATTACCCCCAACTCTCTCATCTTTAGGGGTTACCTTCAGCTAAGGGAAGTTCTGAGGTGTAAAACCATCTACCAGGGCTGAGTTTATAAAGGACATTAATGCAGGGGGAAAAGCATCCCTAATACACTTGATTATTCTATCCATAGTTCTCAGAGATTTAATTTTAACCTGTGCAGCAAGTGATAACACAGTTCGCCACTGACATTGTGTCAAATCAATTAAATCCATAACTTTACTGACCCCAGCATTTAAAAACTGTGGAACAAAACAAGACAAATTAGATGGTAGTTTTATAAGGGGATTAAAAAACAAGGGTTCTGAAACCCCATAGTGCACATCTTCTTTTCTTGTAAAGTTTAAATATTTCCATGATTTAATTACTGACATGTAAAAGTTAGGAAATAAACAACATGCCTTTTCCTCAAAGGGCTTTTCCATTAAAAACAACTGTTTATCAAGGCCTATCCCACCTAAATCTGTTAATATAGACAACCCAAATGAAACCCATCGTAAAGGAACAGAACAATACATAATCCTCTGTAATGTTTGTAATCTCATTCCTAATATTTTTGACTCTATATGTATTAGTCCTTGACCTCCCTCAGCCACAGGAAGGTAAAGTATACCAGGAATAAGCCAATGGTGACCGTTCCAAAAAAAAATCCACAAAAGCTTTTTGGATAATGGTAAGCAATTCCTTAGGAGGATTTAAAACAGTAACTCTATGCCATAGCATTGAGGCCGCCAGATTATTAATAATCAAGCACCTCCCTCTGAAGGAGAGCTGTGGGAGAAGCCATCGCCATTTTTGTAATCTGCCGATCACTCGATTTGCTAATCCCTCCCAGTTCTTTTCAGTGTATTGAGCTGTCCCAAAAAACACACCAAGTACTTTAAATCCATCTTGAAACCATTTACACTGCTGTGGTAATCGAGGAGGTCCTATATCCAGCCAGTCTCCCAGCAACAAGGATGTACATTTATCCCAGTTAATACGAGCAGATGTAGCTTTCTGATACTTGTTCAAACAGTAAATAAGTTTAGTAACATCATCAGTGCTCTTAATTATTACTGTTACATCATCTGCGTAAGCTGTTAATTTCACCGGGACTATTTCTGGAAAACCTGGGACACCAATACCACACAGCTGTTTCCTCAGCATAACTAACAAAGGTTCAATAGAAATAGAGTACAGAAGACCAGACAGAGGACATCCTTGTCTTATTCCCATAGTCACAGAGAAAGGCCTAGTTAAAGACCCATTAATTCGTATCATACTGTAAATGTCACTGTACAGTAGCTTGACAAGAGAAATAAATTGTGTACCAAAACCAAAAGCTTCAAGGGTCTTAAACAAATAATGATGGTCCACCCTGTCGAAAGCTTTTTCCTGATCCAAGGATAGAAATCCAATGTCCAATTTGTGTCTTTGTGCAACTGTAATAATGTCTCTTACGAGAAACAGATTATCAAAAATTGTACGTTTAGGGACACAAAATGACTGATCTTCATGGATTACATTTGTCATATATTTTTTAAGTCTATTAGTTAATGTTTTAGATACAATTTTAAAATCAACACAGATCAGTGACACAGGTCGCCAGTTTTTAAGGAACCCAAGATCCCCTTTTTTTGGAATCAACGTTATGATTGCCCTCCAACAACTCGTTGGAAGTTTCCCTCGGTTAAAACTTTCCAGAAAGACTGCATACAAGTCCTCTCCAATCACATTCCAGCAGGCACGATAAAATTCCGCTGAAAGACCGTCCAGACCAGGCGACTTCCCAGGGCTCAGCTCCTGGACGGCAAGAGAAAGTTCAGCAAAGGATATAGGATTCTCAAGGATAAGTTGATCTTCCTCTGATAACTGTGGTAGATCACATAAAATCTGTTCTGCTGCTGATCGGTCACATGGTTCAGCACAAAAGAGGTCTTCATAAAAAGAAAGTGCATGAGTACGGATTTCCTGCTGGTCAGTTGTCACACCACCCTGTGGTAAATTCAGTTTATGGAAATACTTATGTTCTCTTGGTTTTTTTTCAAGACCAAAGAAGAATGCAGAGGGAGCGTCCATTTCATTTAATTGAGAATATCTAGTCCTTAAGAGGGATGCTTTTCCTTGCTCCTCCAACAAAGTCTTTAGAAGAAATTTATTCCTCTCAATGGAATCAGCAGAGTCACCATGGTTACTTTGTCTCAGAATGTCTTCTTCAAGAGATCTCATTTTTTCTTTGAGAGTTCTGGTGTTATGGGCAGTATATTGTTGGCAAAACAACTTGATATGCACTTTGCCTATGTCCCAACATTGACTCAATAAAGGAAAACTACATCTCTCCTCTCTCCAAGATTGCCAAAAAAGGCCAAAAGAGTGAATAAAAGAGTGATCCTGCAATAATCTGTTGTTAAAGTGCCAGTGTGATTTTTGAGTTTTAGAAGACAGGACAGAAACAGCTACGGAGATATAATGGTGGTCAGATAAAAAAGATGGTGCTATTGTAAAACCTACCACTATTACTCTTAGCAACATAAAATCGGTCAAGTCTCGCTCCAAACAATGAATTTGAATTAGCTTTTAACCAGGTATACTGTTTGACCCCAGGAAAACTATCTCTCCATAAATCAACAAAATCATGATATCCAATAACATTTTTTAAAACTTCTGCAGAACCTGAATGGGGTTCATCATGATTTCTATCTAAATCAGGATTTATTGTGCAGTTAAAGTCACCACCTACTACCACAACATTATCCTGTGGGCACTGTGACAAAGCATCTGACAATTTTTAAAAAAATATCTTACACTCTTGTCCAACATTAGGAGCATATACATTAAAAAATGAAAAACTTACTTGTCCAACCATAATATCTGCTCTTAAAAGTCGACCAGGTATTATCTCAAACATAACTGGTTGATTACAGACACATGGAGAAAAAAGTATAGCAACGCCAGCACTAAAATTAGTCCCGTGGCTCATTAAAATATTTCCCCTCCAATCACAATTCCACTGTGTCTGATTCCTCAAATCAGAATGAGTCTCTTGGAGCATAATAATGTCTGCCTTTTTTAATTGTAAATAATTAAAAAGAGCAAATCTCTTTGTTGTATCCCGACATCCATTGATATTAAAGGATCCAATATTTATGAATGCCATGGAAAAGAAAATGCTAGAGTATCCAAAAACCCCAAAAAATAAACTGACAATCATGACTCCATATATAATATTTATAACAAGTTTTAAATCTTTTTTTTAACAGTGCTCAGGTATTTTTTGAGCCTGTAACGTTTAGGCTGAGCAAGCTCCTCCAGTGTTGCTTTTCTTAACATCATTGTACATGAATCAACAAAGAGTTGTAAATCTGGGAAGTATTTTTCAATTTTTGGTCCTCGCTGGTTAAAGGTATGGTCTAAAAAATCATTGACTTGGCGAACTGTATAATAGGGATGTTTTAATTTAAGATTCTGACCATTCCCTTCAGAGCTTCCCTGAGAATTTGTCATAGCAAGATGTTCTGCTATATCAGAAGTGTCACTATCAGAATCCATTGACTGAACTTCACTTCCTTCCATCAACATACCAGCATCGCCCTGAGACAGGCTAAATCCTAATGCCTGCGAATCGACCAACTCGCCGTCAGGCATCACGAGCTCAGCCCGCTCTACTGGTCGCTCCGGTTCACCGATCGCGCCGGCGGGATCTGCGTCAGCGCGCTCAACTTCAGCACCCACTGTGCTGTCATTTACACATACAACAGTATTCGCGGAAGAATGTTCCACATCATCAACGTGCTCGTTCATTATAGGCTCGTTCTCACTTACTCCTAGCTTGGCAAGCCAGACTACATCAAGATGTTTAGTCTGGCAACTCACCATAGACACGCTCACTCCGAGGGGCGGGATAAACGGCTGTCTTTCAAATTCCCTCTGCACGCAATAGTACAGTGCTTCAACCAACCAGAGCGTTTTCCCAACAGCGGAGCTAGTTGATAGATTCATTCAACTTTAGCCATATCTGGCCGGCAAAACGACGAACACATCTTCCTTTTTTAAAGAATGACTTAAGTGCCGTTCTTTGCTCTTTTCTCAAAGAAAAACTTAACTCCAAGTCCTCCAGAGTCGCGGACAAAGCCGATTCGAAAGACTGTTCTCCAGCAGCCGTCATTCTTTGTTTTCAAGTCGCAGGCAGGTAACCGTCGCAACTCTGTCGTCATATGTTAAGCCCGCCCCACCTACTCTATAAGCGACGTGATTGGCCTGACCCAATTTGGGTTTTTGCAGCTAGAAGGTTTATTGAGAGTTGCTAGACCCACCTGGCTGCAAAATACATTTTGCTGCCGCTAGGGTGCGTCTAGATTTCTAGGCTAACTTACTCCATCTTTATAGACAGAAACCACATCATTTACCTGATCAATTCTGTCACTGTTATTTTTTCCACCTTCATCATTTACTGGAATAGAAGGTAATTGTTCCGCAGAAGGATTAAGCTCATTCACATCAATGTTAGCCTCCTCATTCCTTGAACATACCAGTTTTGTATGACCGTACTTCCCACAAGTAAAACACCTCATTGATTCAGTACTGATGTAAATGGTATAATCTTTACCCAGCACAGTGGTTTTCGCTGACGTATTCAAAGATTGAAATTCGGCGTTCAGGATCATGAAAGTCTGATGTCTAAATGACATCACATGTTTAAGTTCTGGATTTTTTAATCCTAAAGGGATCATTTTTATTGGCCCCACTAGTTTACCATAGCGTCCTAACAAACGCTCGAGTGAATCTTTGGTAATGAACGGGGGCACATTCGATAGGATAACTTTCTTTGAAGGATTCGACAAAGGCAAAACTGACAAAAAAGTATCTCTAACGGATAAACCAAATTCAACTAAATGCTGAACCAAAGAAACTTCTTTCAAAAAGACAACAAACGCCTTGTTCATCCTTGATGCAGACACAATATTACAAGCCCCAACTTCGCTGCTGATCGCAACTAGACAATCCTCAACTGTAATGGACTCATCAGGTAAACATTTGCACCCGTGTTGAGCGGTTAAAAGAGCACAACCATCTGAATTTGTCCCCATTTTCCACCCTTAGGTGAAAAACGGCGACAAATAGTATATACTAAACAAAAAAAAAACAAAAAAAAGGAAAAGGAAAAAAAGAAAAAAAGTACCAACTCACTCACACACGCTGCAACTCGCTCAGATGCTCACACACTCCTCAGACGCCCGCACATGCGCACATCCAGAGAGAGAGAGAGAGAGAGAGAGAGAGAGAGAGAGAGAGAGAGAGAGAGAGAGAGAGAGAGAGAGGGGGAGAGAGAGGGAGAGAGAGAGAGAGAGAGAGTTTACAGTACTTGAATGGGACCATTTCTTAGAGTATTTGGAAAATATAAATGTAATAATTTTATATTGATTATGCCAAAAAAAAAAAAAAAACCAACACAATAAGTGACCTTGCAAAAAGTTGTATTTATTACATTGTTTTTATTTTCAAAATGTTAACTTCAAAACCTTCTAATGTGAGAAGTATCATGTCTTTTTGACAGGAATGCACGTCTGCTGTGTCTTACGCAAGAGTTAAATCCTGCTGACTAAACTTTACACCCAAATCCTCTCTGTGGTTTAACGGCAACCGTGAATATCGCATTGCCAGAGAGGCTGACTGATCCAGACCTTTCCAACCCCTCACCGTGGCTCCCAGTGCTTGGCCAAGCAGAAAGAAGGAGTGGAGTCTCAGAGAGATTATGTGACTGTTACTACTGTAATATATAGAGCTGCTTTAATGTGGACTTAGGAGAGGGGAGGTCTTGAACGACTCTTTTGGAAAATGCCAGCGGAGCATGATGTCAGTGTTAGTGGTATGAGTTTCTCTAATACAACTTTATACTAGCCTCTACTGATGATGTACACCAACAACCTTTACATCCATCAATAAATGCACCATAAAGAATATATTAATATTCAGACACATAGAATCATTGCATGAAAACATTATCTATGGACTGACTGATCTGATGCAATAATTAGTTTTTAAATTAATTTGATCATAAATGTATTGAAATGTATTATTATTTTAATGATGATAGTAAACATTGTAATAGTAATACCATTATTATATATAGTAATATCAAGTATCTTGATTGTTATTATTACATGTACTTGTATTTTGTTTTAAACAAAGCTAATTGGCCAGAGAAAACTAAATTAGATCTTAACTTGAATAGATGCCATATTGCACTTATTAATCCGGTAGAGGAAACCTCATCTGACTCGGCTGTGTGAGGGATGTGGAACTGCAGTCGTGTCACAGTTCTGGGTCCAGCATTGTAAACGTGTTGTTCCGGGTGCTGAACTCTTTATGGAGTGTGTTCTGGGTGCTGTCCAAGGTGCTGAACTACTTCAGCAGTGAAGCACAACCTCAGTGTAGTTTCCAAGAGAGCAGTGGTGACTGACAACCAATACCTAAACTCAACGAATCTTCATTAATTCCTTTATTGGTCAGTTACATTTAATTGCCAAATTCTCGTTGTGACAACTGACTCCATACATTGTGACATTATGTTCTTACATAGGGGCATGTTGTCACGAAAGTTGAAAGTGTGTTAAATGTTATGTTATTTTGTTGCCAATACTTCAAGGTTTGCATCTATACAGAAATTAACTTCCAAGAATAAACCCTCCCTGAGAAATATTCACTGGAGTAAAAAATATGACAACTCTAATGATTCTTTAAGTTAAACGCCTCAAACACAAAGAAAACGCACTGAACGCAAATGTCATTACAAACTAAATTGCAAAACTGATTGCAAACAATGACAGCAGCCTAACAGATATTTATTGCATTCCTTGCTAAGCAAATTGCAATTAGAAAAAAAAAGACTTGTAATATAGCTAATCATTTAACAGTGTCTGTATTTAAAAGAATGGGCTTAATATCCGAGAAGACAGTTGTTCATTTCATTTGCTCATTAGGGGTGTTGAAATCAAGAAAACAATCAATCTCTGATTGCTCAGTCCCAGGAAATGAACCACAATAGCGGATAGTCAACAGAGCGGCATGTCGCAGCGAGAAATCAAAGGAGCCGTCGCTTTAAAGCACAACTTTTCCTTTTTCAGTAGTTCAAACCATGTACATGGCACCTGTTGGCTCATTGAGTATTCATCACCCCACCTCCAGGCACAAAAAGACTCGCTTTCTTCCTTTAGAGAGGCATCAAAGCGGCCCATCCTAAGAGGAAATAGCAGTTCATCATTGTTGTTTTGGTTTTCGGTCGACAGTATGTAAATCTGCTCTCATATTGCGGTGTTTTGCATTAATGAAGTGAAGTTGAGCTCCAGACCTTTGACTGCAAGACTCTCTCTCTCTCTCTCTCTCTCTCTCTCTCTCTCTCTCTCTCTCTCTCTCTCTCTCTCTCTCTCTCTCTCTCTCTCTCTCTCTCTCTCTCTCTCTCTCTCTCTCTCTCTCTCTCTCTCAGGACTCTCTCTCTCTCAGGACTCTCTCTCTCTCTCAGGACTCTCTCTCTCTCTCAGAAATGCACGGACTCGTTGACAATAACCCACTACAAATTGCGAGACCGCAAATTTTTGCCAGCTAAATATTCATAGAGCAAAATGTCAGTAGTACTATCGACGGCCTGTGTTTATTTGCTTAAATAAATGCAATAAAGCATTTCACCCTATTTACTGAAGTTAGATGCCCCAAGTGTGAAGCCTGACTGACTCAAGGAGGAAACTATGCAAAAACACATTGATTTTAAGATTAAAATACCGTGCACTCTGGAAACAACAAAGAAAATTGACGAAAGAAGGGTTACGTGATCATACGGGTCAGTTCTGCGGAGGCGGTCGTGTCACAGAGGTCGTGACCTCCGGCGGTAAATCAGAAATAATGCACTTTCTTAACACGAAAGGTGATTGTGCTGGAGATTGCACTGTTCTATGATGTGTTTCAACATCAACATCATTGTATTGACTAAAGAGGGAAGCTTGAAAATAATAGGCAGTGCAGACGATAAATCGACATGGGGCCGACAGGTCAGAGGTCAGGAGCGCTATAGTCACTGTTCACATAACACCAATCAGCTGACCAAACAGATCAATAAGGACAGATCACTTGGGTCCGATAGAAAGCACAAAGCTGTTGAGCTAATGTGCGATACAGAACGAGAAGTTGTATTTGTTCTTCGTCATCTTTTAAAAGTGCATATTTATATGCCTGCACGCGCTGATGTATTTATCTTCTTTTAAACTTGAGTATCCCCTAAGACATTTGAATGATATCTTGCGATGCTCTATTTGACAAGCTAATGCTTTCCTTTCGAGCAACTCATAAAAATTCCATCTTTTGTCTTTTTATGCAAGGCGTCTTTGTGATTTTGATCCCTTGCTCATTTAAGATGACACAGGACAGATGCTCTCTTTTTACAGCGTGACTTTGCTGCTTCTCTCAGTGGAAGGTAAGAAGACAAAGAAAAGATGGGGACGGAGAGAGAGAGAGATTGAGAGAGAGAATATCAAGGCTTACGGAACTGCTCCGAGACCTTGAGAAAGAGAAAAGCCTGTGGAGTGTACTTGCAGTACAACTAAGAGGAGATATGAAACAGATTACAAGGTGACTGTGCCTCAGCACCTCTTTTACCCTGGAGGGGCCAACCTTGGTCCCCTGAAATCACTCAGCTTCATTCATCAAAGGCTCTTTTAAAGGGCCCATCCCTGAGCCCCCTCTGTGCCTCAAATCCTCCTCTCTCACTCCCATCCCGCGTATCTTTCTATCTCTCTCAGCTCGAGTCTGCATCTAGAGCCATTTGCTACAGTCTCTCACTATGTCTCTCTCTCTCTCTCTCTCTCTCTCTCTCTCTCTCTCTCTCTCTCTCTCTCTCTCTCTATATATATATATATATATATATATATATATATATATATATATATATATATACATATACATATACATATATATATATATATATATATACATACATACAGTCAAACCCAAATTTATTCAGACACCCTCAACATTTCTCACATTATCACAGTTTAATCGCTATAGTTTAGAAAATGGTAATAAAATATGACAAGAACTCAGAGTTATCATATCAGTTGATATTTCACTGGTTTTGGCCATCCTTCTGTTAGACTGTCTCACAAATGAATTAGGTTGAATTAGCTGTTAGCTGTCAGCTGTTAAATTTAAGTACACAATTAGATAATACCAATTTAGGTCAACCAATTACCAAGCAATGCTTAATTTTGTTCAATGTGTGGTGTAAAAAGGTCACATTATTTAGCTATATTCACTTACAAAAATGAACTATTGTCCTGCACCCACTAGTAAAACATAAAATAAAAAAATGATATGTAGTGTCTGAATAATTTTTGGTTTGACCTTATATCTCTTGCTGGTTTCACACACAGAGAAAATACATTTGCATGCAGTATTTTAGTATAAAACATGCATCTTGTTTATAACTGCTACAGTATCTGTGCTATAGATGGTATCTTATTCACAGAAGTCGGCATATTATATTATATTATATTATATTATATTATATTATATTATATTATATTATATTATATTATATTATATTATATATTGATGCCTATATATTTTATAAGCCAGATAAAATTATTTATTATAGGTAATAAGCTGGATAATGTATAATCAGTTGGTCATTATCACACATTATAAAACTCTAAATTCTCATTAGATGTGACATCCTATATTAATGAGTCTCTATATAAAATTGCTATGTTGTTTGGAACTGTAAACATCCTACAGTGATATAAATGGATATTATGGTGGCAGAATTGTTTATTCTGATTATAAATAGTATTAACGGAATTATTGGAGATTGCTGTCTCGTTTATCATATTGTTGTTGCCTCAGTTTCATGTCAGCAATAAGACATGCCTTTGTATACATGAGACTGACTTTAGTGAATTTAAGAGTTAGTTCACCCAAAAATGAAACCTGTATGAGTTTCTTTCTTCTATTGAACACAAAGGAAGATATTTTGAAGAATATGGGTTACCAAACAGTTGATGGACCCCATTGACTTCCATAGTATATAAAAAAAATAAAAATACTATGTAAGTCAATGGGGCTCAACAACTGTTTTGTTACCGACATTCTTCAAAACTATGTTCAGCAAAAGAAAGAAATTCATACCGGTTTGGATCAACTTGAGGGTGAGTAAATGATGCCAGAATTTTCATTTTTGGGTGAACTATCCCTGTAACAAAGTTTTACTGAATGAGCTATAAAATGTCCTTCATTTTCAAATTTCAGATGTCAGGAGAATAATGTAATGCTTGGTTTTAATGTGACTTGGTATCACAAGAATGTTTTCACAAGGATGCTTTTAAATGTAATTGTCTCTCCTTTTCACTTCTAATCCCTATTAACAGTGTTTACTGGAATGTTTCTAAATCAGGTAAATACAATATTTATTGTCTGTCAAAATGACGGAAATCACTCTGAAATATTATCACTCAATGTTTCAGTTAATGAACATTTTTTATTAAGGCAATGTACAGACATATATTACAGTGATATTTAACACATCCGTATTTCTGCAGAAATAATCTCAAGTTTAGGGTTATTCATGGTCTGATGTAATTGTTTGTTAATGCTTTTACTCTTTTAAATTTCCTTTTAATGTTCAATGGTTTAAGGGTGAGTTCAATAACGTCATTGTACTCAGTTTTTTTTTTAATTCTTATTGCGTTCATAGAGCAAGCCTTTCGCTGATTGTTTACAGCTTAACAGAAGTTAGTCCTATCATTTGCACAAAGCGTCATGGAGCGTTTAGGAAGAAGGTGGATAATAAACCGGTGATACACGGGCCCTGATCACCCTGCTGGGGGTTATATTGTGATAATGACTTGCTGTCTGACTGCACAACACACACACACACACACACACACACACACACACACACACACACACACACACACACACACACACACACACACACACACACACACACACACACACACACACACACACAAAAACATCTTCAGAATCCCTTAGTGGGATAATACTGACTAAATTATACAACTCTAGTAGTATTGAATTTCTAATACATTTACATATATTTCACAATTATAAGAAGGAACCAAAATGACATTTGCCAGAACTTGTTCCTCTCTAATGAGAATTAAAGTTATACTTTCCCAATGTCACATGTCAAGACCGACCACTTTTGTAAGTATATATTATAGAAAAAAGTGTGCGGTGGATAAAGAACTATGGCCATGAGTGTGTGAGTCTGTTCTTTTGTGTGTGCCTCTCATGTGAGACTTACAATAACACCTGCTCTCTGAGGACTTCAACAACGCTTTTACCTGCATTGAGCAAAAGAAAAAAAAATTAAAAAAAAGAAATAATCAATGTAGCAATCCTGCGATGATCAACAGAGTGGTGAATAAAACCTAAATGGAATAAATGCACTGTCACTGTTGCAAATCCTTTTTGCCTCTCCACTATTTATTCGAGGGGATAATTATCAATTTGACATACAAGTTAACATGTTGGGTTTACTGAAGTACTCAACCAATGTCACATAACTTCACATACAGCATATCAGCTCAAAAAAAAAAAAAAAAAAAACTCTACACCTATGACTCAAATAATTTTATTTTAAATCATACAAGGTTATGAATGTTGCAAGTCTAAAACAGGTTTTGAACAACCTTGAACCCCAAAGAAACAGACAACATTTGTTCTGAACTCTTTAAGCTTTGCTGAATTCTTCTGCATTGCTGCATGAACAGACTCTTTGTGAAAATTACTAGTCCACATTGATTGAGTTGCATTTACACTACCATTTAAAAGATTGGGATCTGAATCTGTTATGGAAAATGTCCCTTATACCGAGGCTGCATTTATTTGAACAAAAATACAGTATAACTTGTGAAATATTATTACAATTTAAGATAACTGTTTTTCATTTGAATATATTTTAAAATGCACTTTATTCCTGTGATCAAAGCTGAATTTTCAGCATCATCACTCAAGTCTTCAGTGTCACATGATCCTTCAGAAATCATTCGCATGTACTGAAATCGTGGTGTTTCGAACGCTTCCCATGGCCACTGCTCAGGTCCTGTGTGTGATGTGTCAGACGGGTCAAGAACCACACAGAATGATCTTTAGTTCACATTTGTATTTTTGTCTTATCCGATTATTGATTGACAGTGATAATTCACAGTCCTGCTGTCCTCAATTGTGATCGTATTAGTATGTGTTGGCATCTGTACATAAAGTGTGCACATTGTAAATTTGGGAAGACTGAAAAGTACAATATACATATTGACCCAACTTTAAATATTATGGCCTTTTTCAAAGTCTTGATTTTGTTGTTGGGGTCTACTAGTTTAAATGTTGAAAAACACCTTATTTTTCACACATTTGACATTATTGCAGCATCTCTCTTCTCAGTCTGTCAGTAACACTCTGTTTAGTTCCTGTCTCTATGAAGCCCATCCTTCTGGAAAGATGTGCACTGATATATAGAATAACTCCCTTTGTGCTTTGTAACTTTGCAGACCTTTTTCATTCTCAAACATAAACATTACTCACTAACTAAAGTAAGTTGAACATGTCAAAAAGCATAATAGGTTCTCTTTAAGGAGTTGCGCATATCTTAAACTGTTTGTTTATCAGTTAATAATGGAGAAGGCTTGGTCCAAGAAAGACCTTTTAATTAATTTACTCTTTAGAAATGACTTAAACTTTTACAATGTCAAATCATGTAAGTAAATATGTTAACTGTATTAATGTGATGACGTCAAACATATTTAATTCATCTCAGCTATTAGAAATACAGTGAAAGCAGCCAATTTATTTCATTATTTTTTATTTATTTATTTTTTCTATGGGCCTCAAAGGATTTGTAATGTATCTAAAGTTGTATACGTAGAATGGTTCAATAGTTTCGGAAATTGTGTGCAGATACTAAGAAAAGATCCTGTTGAATTGGTTTGCAGCTCTGGCCACTGAAAGATAAATCTGTTAATAAATGCAAAGCTGTAGAGTTGATACTGAAACTTATCTTAATGATGCTAGATGAACATGGATAAAAAATGTTTTTAAAAATTAAAAAAAAAAAAAAAAAAACTACTGGGATTAAAATAATAGCGGAATGAAGCCAGGCAGATATGGATATTATATGGAGAAGCTAGTGAAATGAGCTCCATGTCTCATATTATTTTTAATTTGTGGAGTCTGTCAAAGGATTATTACTCCCTGGTGAAGTTTAAAAATACCATCTTCATTTTTTATTTTCTGCAGAAAAGTCAAATACCAGAACAGATCGTGAATTTTTAAATGTATTTTTTTTTTTTTTTTGCAGCCATGATTTGCAATGAGTATAAATCATGGAGGATACTGTTTGCACTATGTAAAAATTAACAGATATGATTTTGTTTATTAATAATAATAAAAAATTAATGATGATTATTATATGAGATCAGTGTGGCCCCAACATTCTTCCGAGCAGATTCAATCACTCACACACCTCACAACACTGAAAAATCTGAGAAGATAATCTGTAGAACCACCAAGATAATCAGGACTTTACCTTTTCAGAAGGGGAGAATTGGGTCCAAAATCAGCTCGATTATCTAGTAGTGTGTGGCTGCCTTTATAACACAGTCTCACCCCCAAACGTCACATACTGACGCGTCTTGACCAAACGGCAATATACGACGAAAAGGGTACCCCTAAAACGTCCGTATGTGACTATTCGGGTTATGGGTAGGTTTAGGTATGCGTTAGGGTACCGCTAAGAGGCGCTGCTGGTGCGCTTATGTCTTCGTCTCATATGGACGTTTTAGGGGTACCCTTTTCGTCGTATATTGCCGTTTGGTCAAGACGCGTCAGTATGTGACGTTTTGGGGTGAGACCCTCATGTGGTGTTCATGTCATTTTTGACTGGAGAAGATTTTCTTTTTCCTGAAAATACTAGTTAATGTTATCGCATTGAACTGAAACTTAGTGACTTTGTTCACAGAGACTATAACAACTTGTCCAAATTTTTTTTTTTTTTTTTTTTACTTTTTTTGTGTTGTTTTTTTCACCTTGTTACACTTATGGTGTTCCCGGTCAAAAATGACAGGCCTACACAAAATAGCTTATAAATCCCTCGTTATGCTATATTATCCCCAAAAATTGGATTCAATCTTTTTATCAACTTGTTTTCTTTCAATTAGGACTGGTTTTGTATTCAATTTTCAAACAGTTTAATTGTAGGAGTCATTTATCCGAGCTTATGCACCTCAGTTTTTGAGTGAAAAAAGCATTATTTGTTAATAATTTTGGCAATATTGAGAAAAATGCCTACTATCAAATAAATGAGGCCTATGAATAATCAGATGCAAATATAAATATAAAACCAGTCCTAATTGAAAGAGAACAAGTGGACAAAAAGATTGAATCCAAGATTGGGTGAAAATATGGTATAATGCGTGATTTATAAGCTATTTTTTATAGGCCGGTCATTTTTGACCGGGAACACCACAAGTGTGACTATGTGCCATATTTTTTACAAAACAAAAGTTTCAAAACAAAATTCCTGGTGAAATATTAGAGTAGACTAGTGTGATCAACAGTAGCCATTTTTTTCATTTTTTTTTTTTCATATTTCCAAATTTACTCATAAATTATTTGTTTTTTACTCAAAAAATGAGATGCCTACTCTCAGATAAATGAGGCCCATGATTAATCAGATGCAAACAGAAATATAAAACCAGTCCTAATTGAAAGAGAACAAGTTGACAAAAAGATTGAATCCAAGATTGGGTGAAAATATGGTATAATGAGTGATTTATAAGCTTTTTTTTATGGGCCTGTCATTTTTGACCGGGAACACCACAGGTGTTATAGGGTTTTGAACACCACATGAGGGTTAAACAGGGCTTAGGATTTTAAATCGGAATGATTCCGACAATGATTACGTCATTACTTCCACAATAGCCAGTGAGAGACAAGTCTACAAGAAGACGGAAGTGACGGAACTTTTGAAATGGCGACCGTGAAACAACAAGCAGCTGTACGGGTCCACTGGACAATGGAGATGGAGGAACGGCTGGTCGAAATGTGGCAACAACACGACTGCCTTTATAATGTCTCCTCATGTAACATCTACAGCAAGTTTCCACTACACTGTATCCATTTTGTGTACATCCGCTTCCCCGTCAGATCACATGCTAAATCTGTGATGATAATCTTAAGAATATCGTGTAGTGTGTGCAGGTTTGAGATTTAAAAGAAGAAAATCTGAAGACTCTCCTTATGTGTGTGATGCAACCAGATTTCAAAATCGGGAAATTCATACTTAAAAACTCCTGTAGTCTGAGCCCGGCTGGACCTGATATTTTACCTGATGCCTTCATTTTTGGATGTTTGTGGACAATTGATAAGCATGAAGTCTCCCGTGAATTTCTGTGTTCTGTCGAAACTTACCTACTGTGATTGCTGCAATCTCCTGATCACGGTTTCCTACCTCCGTGAAGTTGGCACCCCATAAAACGAAATCATTTCCAAAACTATGCCATTCGTTTGTGCTGCGTTTGTGCTGATTTGTGCCGCAAAAACCAACGTTTGTGCTGGTTTCGTGTTTGAGATATTGAACATTATTTTTTGGGTTGCGTGACGTCACTCTCCACCCCATGTCCTTCAAATCGCTCCAAACCGGTGTCATTCGTTTGTGCTCGGTTTGTGCTGGTTTGTGCCGTTAAAACAAACACTGTATCTGTTTTCCTTTCGCAGATATAACAAATTTAATTCGTGAGCTGTGACGTCACTCTCCACCCCACCTCATCTAAATCGCTCCAAACCGGTGCCGTTCGTTTGTGCTCGATTTGTGCTTGTTTGTGCCGTTAAAACAAACACTGTATCTGTTTTCCTTTCGCAGATATAACAAATTTAATTCGGGAGCTGTGACGTCACTCTCCACCCCACCTCATCTAAATCGCTCCAAACCGGTGCCGTTCGTTTGTGCTCGATTTGTGCTGGTTTGTGCCGTTGAAAGAAACAGTGCAACTACGATCCCCTCTTAAACATAAAAAAATAAACTTTTTAAGTACAGTTACATAACTGTCCACCCCATATGGTCCAAATCGTTTCAAAACTGTGCCGCTCGTTTGTGCTCGATTTGTGCCGGTTTGTGCCGTTACGATGAACATTGTATCTTTTTCCCCTCCTTAGAAATAACACATTGGATTCGGGACAGTGACGTCACTCTCCACCCCATGCCGTCCAAATCGCCCCAAACCGGTGCTTTTTGTTTGTGCTCGATTTGTGCCGTAGAAAGAACCATCATAAATTATTCCATTCTTTAGACATCACAAAATCTTTGGAGGAGTAGTAACGTCACGCAAGCAAGCCGCGCTCTCCATCCATCTCGTCTACAAACCTGTCCGGTTCGTTTGTGCTTGCACAGGGCCGCAGCTGTCAGCGTTCTTCTTTAGATATGGGAATGTTTTATTTTAGATTTATTTTATTTTGTGCTATTGACATTTGGTCTTTATATAATCACCAATGCACTACGATATGTAATGTATAGGCTACTGTCACTACTCTGGCTGTAAGCTACGTGTGACTGATGCTTAATTTTGTATTAAAATAAATTAAAATAACCAATAAAAAAAAATTATTACAAAAATTGTGTAGTGTCTTAAGTTTTCTGAATAGGCCTACTTTTGACAGCTTACAGTGCCTGTTTGTGCTGTAAAAAGTTTCGTTTGTGCTGCTTCGGTTTTTTAGACATTAAAAACTATTATAGCCTAATCTTTTATGCTGCATCGGGTTTTAAAATATTAATCACTGAATGTTTGGTCGATTCAAAACGAAAGACATTTATTTCTGTAATGTCAAAGCTGAATTTTCTGTATCATTACTCCAGTTTTCAATGTCACATTATTCTTTAGAAATCGTAAGATGTTGATTTTGTGCTCAATTATTATTGGTGCTCACTGCTCAGTTAAGAAAGGCTCTTATATTTTATCAATGTTTAATACACATTGCTTGTTTTTTTTATTTATGTTTTTGTTTGTGGAAACCGTGAAACCTGAGTGACCTCAGAATGACCTAAAAATATAATTTTAATGTCTAAAAAACCGAAATCTTTCGTTTTGAATCGACCAAACATTCAGTGATTAATATTTTAAAACCCGATGCAGCATAAAAGATTATAATAGTTTTTAATGTCTAAAAAACCGAAGCAGCACAAACGAAACTTTTTACAGCACAAACAGGCACTGTAAGCTGTCAAAAGTAGGCCTATTCAGAAAACTTAAGACACTACACAATTTTTGTAATAATTTTTTTTTATTGGTTATTTTAATTTATTTTAATACAAAATTAAGCATCAGTCACACGTAGCTTACAGCCAGAGTAGTGACAGTAGCCTATACATTACATATCGTAGTGCATTGGTGATTATATAAAGACCAAATGTCAATAGCACAAAATAAAATAAATCTAAAATAAAACATTCCCATATCTAAAGAAGAACGCTGACAGCTGCGGCCCTGTGCAAGCACAAACGAACCGGACAGGTTTGTAGACGAGATGGATGGAGAGCGCGGCTTGCTTGCGTGACGTTACTACTCCTCCAAAGATTTTGTGATGTCTAAAGAATGGAATAATTTATGATGGTTCTTTCTACGGCACAAATCGAGCACAAACAAAAAGCACCGGTTTGGGGCGATTTGGACGGCATGGGGTGGAGAGTGACGTCACTGTCCCGAATCCAATGTGTTATTTCTAAGGAGGGGAAAAAGATACAATGTTCATCGTAACGGCACAAACCGGCACAAATCGAGCACAAACGAGCGGCACAGTTTTGAAACGATTTGGACCATATGGGGTGGACAGTTATGTAACTGTACTTAAAAAGTTTATTTTTTTTATGTTTAAGAGGGGATCGTAGTTGCACTGTTTCTTTCAACGGCACAAACCAGCACAAATCGAGCACAAACGAACGACACCGGTTTGGAGCGATTTAGATGAGGTGGGGTGGAGAGTGACGTCACAGCTCCCGAATTAAATTTGTTATATCTGCGAAAGGAAAACAGATACAGTGTTTGTTTTAACGGCACAAACAAGCACAAATCGAGCACAAACGAACGGCACCGGTTTGGAGCGATTTAGATGAGGTGGGGTGGAGAGTGACGTCACAGCTCACGAATTAAATTTGTTATATCTGCGAAAGGAAAACAGATACAGTGTTTGTTTTAACGGCACAAACCAGCACAAACCGAGCACAAACGAATGACACCGGTTTGGAGCGATTTGAAGGACATGGGGTGGAGAGTGACGTCACGCAACCCAAAAAATAATGTTCAATATCTCAAACACGAAACCAGCACAAACGTTGGTTTTTGCGGCACAAATCAGCACAAACGCAGCGCAAACGAATGGCATAGTTTTGGAAATGATTTCGTTTTATGGGGTGCCAACTTCACGGAGGTCTTTTACCTATGTACCAAGGGATTATCAAAGACTGTGTTATTGCGATTACCCGCATACTCACCTTCTGCTACTTATCTGGTGTATCCCTTAAAGTTTGTGTCTGCACACTTTAAACAATATTCACTGCATGGAGTTCAAAGTGTGACAACTAGCCCCTCAAATTTTGAAACAATTCCCTGATGCTAACATCCCACAGCATATCTCAGTGGTCTAAAAACAGAAACTAGTTTCTTTGTCTAATTTCTTCACAACTCTGACTCCACAAGGACAGCGTGAGTTTAAAACATTTGTACAAGAACGCTATTATTAGACTTTGCAAGGCTTTGAGTGTTGATTGAAGTTAAGATACATTGCATGTAATGGCAGCAAAGCTTGCTCTGATGTCATTTACAAAAAGCAGGTGGAAAATGTGAAAGCTTTGAACTGATTGAATAATTTCATTCTATTTCAGATAGATACAGTCATGCTCTGCCTATCCCGAACACACACACTCAAACATCCCCTCTGACAATACTGACTGTTACATGATTGGTGTGTCCAACCAAATATTTCCTGTGTTGAATCTGAAATGAAATTGAATTTCAGGCTCCAATGAGATGGCAGTGGTAAAAACCATACAAAATACTTTTTCAGGGAAAGGTTTGCTGTCAAAAGTACAGCACTTTTTGGCATTGCTCTCTCTTCTTTGTTTCTCTTCCTCTCACACAATTTATGTTCTCTTTTTTCTTGTTTAATGAGCTGGATCATTAATTTTCCCTCTTTTAAAATGTTTTGTGCCTGGCAGTTTTTTATAAGGGGAAATGGCGAGTTATATATATGTTTAATAAAAACAAAATTGTGAACAGTGACTTTCTCCGTGCCTTTTGGTCAAAGCCTCCTCAAACTTTGAATGTTATCTAATGTTTCATATATATATATATATATATATATGTGTGTGTGTGTGTGTGTGTGTGTGTGTGTGTGTGTGTGTGTGTGTGTGTGTCAAGATTTGTTCATGTTGGGTGTGTGTGTGTGTGTGCAAACACATGGCCTGTGTTTTGGGCATGTGATTGCGTTGTCTTGTGTTTACCACGCCCCCTTGTTCTCCTCGTTAGTCTTGATTGTTCATCGGTGTCACCTGTGCCCTGGTGATAATGTCTCTTATTTAAGGTCCTTGTGTTTGTTACTCGGTGCTTGTTCGTTTTGTATCTTGTCCTCCTGTTTGGTGAGCTGTTTATTCCTGTGATCAGAGTTTGTATCCTGCCTGTTAGTTCTAGTCTTATGTTATTGTCAAGTTTATTAGTCTAGTCCTGTCAATGTTCATTTGCCCCCTCGAGGGTCTTTGTTTTCTGTCTGTTTAATAAATCCGTGTTTCATTTATTACTGTCTGCATTTGGGTTCATATCCGTTTAACGTGACAGTGTGTGTGTGTGTGTGTGTATCTATTTATATTTATATTACACATTATTCTACATATACCAATTAATCAACTTTTTTAGCCAAGATAAGTAAATGAATATCAGTCTTAATTTAAATGTAAATTATATTTAGGTATAAATGACCTTATGCTTTTATGAGCTGAATTGAGCAACAAACTAAATAAAAAGCAGTGTTATTTCAGTATCATTGAGACAGTTGTTAATATATATTTTTTTTAATAAAGTTTTTATTTTTATATTTCATTTTAATTTTAGTTAAAGTTTTAGTAATTTTGTGTTTTTTGTCAATTTTAGTGTTTTTTTGTTTTGTTTTTTTTTTAGGTTTTTTTTTATGTGTATATATAGGTTTTTATTCATTTTTATTTCAGTTTTAGTTTTAGTTAGTTTAGGACATCAAATGATTTTTTTTTTTTTATGTATTTCTGTTTTTTATTTTATTTCAAATAATGTGTATTTTATTTCAAGTAACGAAAAACAAAATGGTTTTAGTTGACTAGAACATATGGCATTTCAATAGAAAACTAGATTTTTATTTATTTATAAAACTTACAAAGTGATAAATGGATTTGTGTGAATCTGGCTTTACTGTAACATCTAATAAGAACCGTGTGATGACATGATTTTGGTACGTGAATCAGTTCACTGAATGAACTCTGTTGAAGTGGAAATGATTCACTAACATATAGGTCTGAATATTTTATAAATGAGTGTTATATCCTGTATTGTATAATTGTGCCCCACTAAGACAAAGTATAGCTGTTTCAATTATTTTCACTTTCCTCATTTTCTTCCCTAAGCCTGTGTTACATGACATGTCAGTTCTCTCCTTAAGCCTGAAGCGTTGAATCCGTTTGGCGTGACTCTACAGCCACAGATCTCCCCTGAGCTTAAACTCCCAGAAACTCAAAACATGTTTACTTAGGTAACTTTAAATAACTTTCTAGCGTTGTCTTATTAAGATCTCTGTTTAATTTGGCAGGAGGACGGATTAGCATGATGCTTCTGCGCTAAGCGCCTTAAAAAGTGTATTTGCAGAGAGTATGACTTCACAAGTGACTCTGAATGGCTTATTTGTCTTCATCTGACTTCAATGATGTCATATTAACACAACATAAGTAAACTTCACTCCTGGCTGTGTTCAACTCATTTTGGAGGATGCTATGATTTTATCCAAGGCTAAATTTTTATGGATAAAAAAATAAAAAATAAACTGCCGATTTTGCAGGTTTTCCTACTTACGAAGCATGTAGAGGTCTGTATTTTTTTATCATAGGTACACTTCAACTATGAGAGATGGAATCTAAAACAAAAATCCAGAAAATCACATTGTATGATTTTTAAATAATTAATTTGCATTTTATTGCATGACATAAGTATTTGATCACCTACCAACCAGTAAGAATTCCGGCTCTCACAGACCTGTTAGTTTTTCTTTAAGAAGCCCTCCTGTTCTCCACTCATTACCTGTATTAACTGCACCTGTTTGAACTCATTACCTGTATAAAAGACACCTGTCCACACACTCAATCAAACAGACTCCAACCTCTCCTCATTGGCCAAGACCAGAGAGCTGTGTAAGGACATCAGGGATAAAATTGTAGACCTGCACAAGGCTGGGATGGGTTACAGGACAATAGGCAAGCAGCTTGGCGAGAAGGCAACAACTGTTGGCGCAATTATTAGAAAATGGAAGAAGTTCAAGATGTATGTATATATATAGTGCAATGCTTAAGTGAATACACCCATGCTAAAGTTGACTAAAAAGAGGAATAAAAAATCATATTTTGGAAATTGAACGTAATGCCTTAATTAAAAAAATTAGGAAAAATCCAACCTTTAAGGACACCAATTTTCTTTGTGAATGAATAATGTATCGTAAATAAATAAATGTTCTTCCTAAAAATACATGGTGCATAAGTTAGTACACCCCTATGTTAAATTCCCATAGAGGCAGGCAGATTTTTATTTTTAAGTTTTTTTTTTTTTAAAAATGTAGGATACTATGCATCCTGATAAAGTTCCCTTGGGCTTTGGAATTAAAATAGCCCCACATCATCACATAGCCTTCACCATACCTAGAGATTGGCATGGGGTACTTTCCATAAGATCATCTCTCAATGCAAATCAAACTAGCTTTTAGGCTAACTGAAATAAAACCATGCCAATCTCTAGGTATGGTGAAGGCTATGTGATGATGTGGGGCTATTTTAATTCCAAAGGCCAAGGGAACTTTATCAGGAACTATATACTTAAAAATAAAAATCTGCCTGCCTCTATGGGAATTTAACATAGGGGTGTACTAACTTATGCACCATGTGTTTTAAGGAAGAAAATTTATTTATTTACGATACATTATTCATTCACAAAGAAAATTGGTGTCCTTAAAGGTTGGATTTTTCCTATTTTTTTTAAATTAAGGCATTACGTTCAATTTCCAAAATATGATTTTTTATTCCTCTTTTTAGTCAACTTTAGCATGGGTGTATTCACTTATGCATAGCACTGTATATATATATATATATATATATATACTAACCCATCTTTCAAAACCATATGGTTTTATGTCCTCTGTGAAGGTCAAAATTTGATATTGTGTGTCAAAAACTCATAAAACAATCCATTCTACTCATACAAATAAGAAGTAATCAACCTTAGGTTATTATCTGAAAATTCCTTTCCATAACATTTGAAATATCAAACATATTTATATAAACGTAGCTAATATTATATGTATTAATTTTGGCACCATGTAGTGGATCAGTTATTCATTTTATTCAAATTGAAATCGGACAAATCCACTATTAGTATTGTTGTAAATATTGTCTTGTTACATTATACAGCACTTTATTTTAAAGGGACAATAAGTAGGAATTTCTCCCATCTAGCGGTGAAATTGTATTTTGCATTCAAACGAATAGCGCTCTACAGCGCCTCACTTTTTAAAGTGCGCGTTGCATCTACGGTTGCCGTTATGTACCAAAAAGCTAAGCTTCTAGCACTTCATCGAGTTTTCCTTCGGGTGAACTGGTTTATTTCAAACAAACTGCAACTTGACACAACGAAAAAACGAATGTTAGTTTTGATCAAACAAAACTTACAACCTTGTTTTTAGGACCTTCTCTACTTTACTCAATAGCTGCTATTCATCAAAGAGCCTGTTTAACTTTTAACTATAAATGTTATACTGTCTATAAACTAATAAAGTATACAACCAAGCAATGAAAAGCTTGTAATTAAGACAGTAACATTGACTTACCTGTCGAGAAGAAAACAGGAAACTTCAGCATCTCTTTTGAAAGCTTCCTCCTGCATTAGCTGTCCCGACATTAACCCTTGTTTTTTGTAATCTCCAATCACGATTCCTTTTACGGTCTATTATGGACTTTTTCGACGACGATGACTCCTTATCCTGTGACTCAGCATATGTATTAATGAACGGTGTATAAATAACCGTACAGTGCAGCCTTTTAAACTTGCCGCGACAGTGACAAGCATAGACATGATGTCTATGGTGACAAGCGCCTCTCTCTGCTCTGCTCCTCCGCTTCTGTTGACTTCAGTCCGTCACGTGACGCGGACTCTGAACGAAACGCGTTGTGGAAACGCGTTGGCCTAGTACTTTTTGTCCCTCTCTGCTATTATAGTTTTTCAAGATGGCGGAACTACATGGAAGCCTCCGTGGACCTACCCGTCCCATGTATATAAAGATAATAAATTCTTCGTTTACGAGGATTAGTCTGATCATTGGCATAGGTATTTGTACACCATTGAGGACATATGTATGATTAAAAATATTGCTTTTAGATAATAAAATACCTAAAAAGCTACTTATTGTCCCTTTAAGGTGACATGGTATATAGTAATAACAGTAAATTATGCATAATTACAAGTAACCCTAAACCGCTAACACTTTATTTTACAGTAATTGTTACACGTTACATGCAGTTACTATAGTAATGATAATAAATGATGCATAATTGCATTTAACTAACTCTAAATCAAACCCTAATCCTAACCTTATAGTAAGTACATAGTTAATTATTATTACTTAGTACTTAAATGTATAATAACAGTGTAACAATGACACCTTTGTAACCCCAAAACCTAACCCTATAGTAAGTACATGTAGTTAATTAATATTATTCAGTACTTATTTGTGTAATTACACTGTAACAATATTACCTAAAAATAAAGTGTAACCGTTTGTTGTAATGTATTATAAGTATATACTGTATATTCTTTTTTTTTTTTTTTTTTTGATGAGACGTCATATAGTATGTGGGATGACTGCTCATTATCCATTACTTCAAGTACAAATTCGTCTTGTTTGACCTTGTTCTGAAAGATGCCTTCTAGGAACTGTTTTTCTTTGCAGTGCAGTGAATGTATTGCAAGTGAACTAATAAAACCTTTTGTATTTTGTGTGTAATTATATTTGTGGCAAGTATCAGGCACGATAATGTAAATCCAGAAAGTTGTTTTCACAAAATAAACCCTTTCAGGATGATGCAACACCCCTCTGCTCTGTGTGAACATTATCAAATATGATGTATATTATCCCTTACATAATGTAAATATATTAAAGCAATGGTGTGCATCATTCAAAAACACATGCTAATATTTGAAGTTTGCTGAGAATGTGAGAAGCAACGCTTTGGTGGAGCAGAATTAAAATATGAGACTGTCCTAATTTATAGATTACTATTTTATGAAATTCATAAAATCAGGGATTTTGCATTAAAAAAAAAAACTCAATCTGATGGCATTTTCATGAATAATCCATGATATTAGCTATGTGAATGTGAGGTCACTCTTGCTTATTTAAATGCTCATAAAACATTCTGACACAGGATGTTAATTGACAGTAAAGCCCCATTTCCCATGTTCAAATGTGTCACTTAACATTAAAGGTTCTTTCTAGTTACAGCCATAGAGGGAAAACACTTTGTCACAGATGAGATAAGCTCCTTTTAGGTTTAATGTTATGCCCCTGGAAGAAAAAAGAAAAAAGAAGAAAAAAAAAAAGAGGTCCACTAATTGATAAATGGGAGCAGAGCCGAAGGAAGTAGGCTACTTGTGGCTACTGGCTGAAATAGACCGGGATGAAGCTCTTTCATCGTGAAATATTAATAGGCCTATTTCTCCCCTGACCCCCATTTTGCTGTATGGCAGACACTGAAAACCACAAAGAGCCATCACCATGACATAAGCTATTCCAGAGATGAGACACTTTCACATTTTGCCGAAAAAAAAAAAAAAAAAAAAAAAAAAACCCTTCGTTGTCTGAGCTCATCAGTTGTCTAAAGTGTATCTTACTTCAAAGTTAGCGTACAATAGAGTGGCTGTATTAAATAAACGACTATCAATATTGCATGAATGTTCTAATTTGGAAGTTACAGAGGAATGACTCTTCATTCAAATGCTTTGATATAAAAATAATAGTGCCTCCGGGGCAGGGGCCTTGATTCGGGAGCACTGGGGGTCAGTTTGCTGCCGAGGTGGGTTTGATTGTTTTATCTCCCCTCATATCTCCACAAGATACCCCAGGGCCATCATCATCTGCTCCACAGTTTTATAATCTTTATTTAATCTGATGAAACCACGCTCTGGAATGGGCCGGTCAATGCCACATGGAGCTCATCTGCGTCTAAAAACCATATGCAACTGCATCTTATAAACAAAGTGGCACCCCAGAGTAATTCAATTATATATTCTAAGAGAGACTCGGGTGTGGACTCGATGGTAAACAAAAAACAAAATCATAAAAAGACTGCGGAAAAGAGTCTGAGAGTCCAGGGATTGGATGCGGTCAGAATGATGGCTGTGTATTTGTGCATTAGAGACGGCGAGGGAATGATGTGAAGGATTTTTTATTCAACTGAGACTATGATTAATTGAGCACATGCTTGTTTTGAAATGGACGATCCTGGAGAGAGTGACTTCATTTTCAGTTTAGCCGTTGTGACGTTCTCCATGACCAGAATACATTAAAGCAAACAATCAGAAAAGAAACACTCTAAAGGAAATGACAAAAAGATGAATAGCACCAGCTGTAAGGAGTAAAACGAACAATGAATTCGACAAGCTGCGGTCACAATACACAAACTTGTTTGTAGGGCGAATTAGAGTAAATTAGGCTTTCAGATTGAATTTCATAGTTTTCTAAGATTCAAAGGAAATCACCGTATAATTGTAAACCTTTGGCACAGCTGTTATTTTATGGCATTCTTCGGTGTCACATGATCCTTCAGAAATCATTCAAATATGGCTTAATTTCAGGTTGAAATGGTTATCTGAAACCATGATGACTTTTTTTTCTTTAATTTGCAGAAAGTTCAATGAACAGCATTTACTTTTGTATTATAGTATATCACAGTTTCCACTCAAATATGAAGCAGCACAACTGTTTTCGACATTGACATTAATCAGAAATGTTACTTCAGCTGCAAAACGGCATATTATAATGATTCCTGAAGGATCATGTGACACTGAAGACTGGAAAATTCACCTTTAATCGCAGGAATAAATTACATTTTCAAATATATTCAAATAGAAAAGTTGTGAGAAATATTTCACAATATTACTGTTTATACTGTATTTTTGATCAAATAAATGCAGCCTTGGTGAACATGAAACTCTCAAAAAAAATCACAATTATTCCAACATTTTGACCGATGGTGTTATTTTTGTCCTGAATTTCTTCTTATTGTTATTTGTATTTATTTTTCAGTCCTAAAGCTGTTTGTGTGTCAGACTCCAAAGATAGTAGATTGAACACAAAGCTCACCAAACACTCAGTTGTATGTAGGCACGTTCATCTGACACTAGGTGATGCTATAATAATCATTCCTTTCCTTTATATTTTACTTTATAACAAACTGTGACTAACTAGTAAATGAACATCAGGCCATTCATTAATTCAGTCATCATCATTTAACCACACAGCCAAGGTCTTTGACATAACAAACATCTGATATAATCTCATCTCTTCCCTCATCGGCTAGCAGGCCAGTCAGTGAGTCAGCTGAAGACGCCTCTTAAGTGTCCCATGGCTCCTCCACTTGCCCTGTCTCACCTACAGGCCTGAGAACAGCTGTTCAGGATGATACTTGAGGTATGGCAGCAGCCCCACTGTTAGAACACAGCTCTCTTTCTCTGGTTCAGCCAAGACTGGGATTATTGCACTGGGCTGCGACGGCTAACCACACTATCATTCGCCAGCAGCTGCTGCCTATCTGCCCAAACCAACCCAACGAGCGGGAGCCCCACGGGGAGGAAGAGACGCTCCACTTTCAACTCCGGTCTCCTTTTTCCCTCCAACCTCTGGAATTCACTTTAAGGTGAGAAATATGTAAAATATAATAAAGCAAAATGGTTTACCATGGTAAGTGTAACTATAACATTTAATCATCATTAAATACTTGCTCTGAAAGGCGCTTACACTAACCAATCAGATCTAAGCTTATAAAAACAAGCCAACTTACAGTATGTATAAAATGCTATCTATCTATCTATCTATCTATCTATCTATCTATCTATCTATCTATCTATCTATCTATCTATCTATCTATCTATCTATCTATCTATCTATCTATCCATCCATCCATCCATCCATCCATCCATCCATCCATCCATCCATCCATCCATCCATCCATCCATCCATCCATCCATCCATCCATCCATCCATCCATCCATCAAAATAAAAAAAATCACAAAGTTGGTCTGTAATATTCATTTTAAAAATGTTATTTATATAATATAATTTGTAAAGTTGCAGGAAAGTGTTGACTGATGTCAACATCTGAATGATAAAGTTGTTGACCTAAAGTCAAGACATTAGATTTTGTGCAGTGCACAGGAAATAGTATTAAACATCGTATTCAAAATGTGTAGAATGAATAAGTAAAAAAGGTTATTTACCAGCTGAAAGATACACAAGCACAGAAATAAATAAATAGGCCTAAATAAAAAATTAAGGGCATATTAGCGCCACTTATAATTCAACTTGTCATTTATGAATTATTGATTGTACACATTATAAATATCATATTTTCACCAGCAAACAAGCATATTTACCCTGCAGCTATTTATTCAGCTTTCTCTCTCTCTTTCTTTCTCGCTCTTTCTATTGTCTTGCGACAAAAGTCGATTGTGTTGGACCTGAATTCAGTCCTCCCTCCCAAACCACATTAGCTCTCGTTGAAGACACAAACACACGGCTGTGTGACAAATCACCTGGAGAAAACCCTCGAACACGGGGGAAAATCGATACGCGTCCATGCCGAACAATTACATAATTTATCTATCAATCTATATGCTGTTATTAAACGTCAATGGGAATATTCTAGCTCTGTGGATTCCTGAAAGGCTACAGACAGCGTTTGCACATTTTTGTAATATTTATTAATGCTTTTACAATGTAAATACCTTGTTTATTGTGGCAGTAAAGCTGTTTTCTATCCAGAGAGAGAGAGAGAGAGAGAGAGAGAGAGAGAGAGAGAGGGACAGAACTCACTTTTACTACGTCATTAGCTGCTCCATGCATGCATTGATTTCCACATGATGGAGAAGACCTGGGCTCTCTGAGGTAATCAAGACACCAATCTAATGAATGGCATTAATCAAGTAAAGGAGTAACACTTCATTTGGATGGTCCCTTTTGAACATTCTGTTAACTATAAGTAATTTTACACCTACATGTCGACTAACTTTCATTAGAGTATTAGTGTACTGTCTGCTTAATATCTGCTAACTCTTTATTGTGATGCTCCCCAACAGACACTATACTGACTATAAGTAACTTTGCAAGTACATGTCAACTTATTCTAACCCCTTTCAATCTACTAATACTCTATGACATGTAGGTGCAATGTTACGTACTGTATATCAACAGAAGGGACCATCAAAATAAAGTGAAACCAGTAAAGGTGATTGGCTTTAACCATCACATTCAAAATTCCTTGGTCTGCCAATGAATCATGAATTCATTATTCGGTAACATTTTATTATTTTACAGTGTCCTTGTTACATATGAAGAGTTCAGATGCAAAAGCCTCTAAGTGCCATCTGAAATTTTCTTCTAGAATGATCATTTTTATAAAGCTTGTATATTTAAGTTCAGTAATTTCACTTAAATGACAATTAATAGGTAATTTTAATTGCCATTTATGTGAAATTATTAAACTTAAATATACAAGCTTGATAAAAATGATCATTCTAGAAGAAAATTTCAGATGGCACTTTTGCATCTGAACTCTTCATATGTTACATGTACTTACTATAGTAATAACAGTACATTATGCATAATTACATGCAACTAACCCTCAACCAAATCCTAATCCTACCCTAACCCTATAGTAAGTACATGTAGTTGCTTAATATTACTCAGTACTTAAATATATAATTACACTGTAACAATGACACCTTAAAATAAAGTGTAACCCTGATTTATGTATGCCCAATTTCATAACTGATCATATTTTTACAAATTAAATTGTAGTATAATTTTAAGGATGATGCAGATATATGTTACAAAAAAATATGGTCATATATTTTAAATATTTATTTTATTCACATATATATAGGCTATCTAGTTCAGTCCTGAATCTCTAGAGGGCGCAGGCTAATGGGTCCTTTATATGCAATCTGCAAGACTATTTGCTCAACATTTAAATAGTCTGGTTCAGCGTTTGCTGTATGAGTCCTGCAGCTCGCTATCAGAGTTCCTCTGAACCCCTCCACCTCCCCCAGCTCCACCTGCCTAGATCTGCTACGGGATTTATGCATGTCTATTTATGCAGCACAGCGGCATATCTTACATGCTGACAACTGTGTATTTGTGAATCTATTAGCAGTAGCAAGTTCATACTTTTTTGCATTGGCAGCAGCAATAATCAGCAGCAGCAAATATGAAAATATATATTTATATTTTATGGAAGTTTAATGAACAAACATGTTAATAAGTATGGGAACCGTCATTAAAACTAACAACTAATCACATTTTTCGTTCCTGAATGAATCAATGTTTTTGAATGAATGGGTTGAGAAAATGATAAAACAATATAAAATAATTTGTAACTCCTGAATGTATATAGAAACATGACAATGTCTGATTTGGTTCATTTATAATATGGATGTGTCTTGATTGTTAAGTAACACATGGTCATGAAAATGTAGTTGTGGTATCTTGTGGGCTTTATATTCATATAGATCTGCTTTATTTTAGCTCAACTTTGTACTTTTTTGTGCAATATTATTAGGGTAAACTTCCCACTCCACTTCATGGGAAATATTATAATATTATATCATTATATTATTAATATTATAACAGCCAGTTGAAATTATAAGGAATAAATGATCTAATTGCAGCAGTGATATAGTTTAATAAACAATGGACTCAGGAAACAAGACACAAGCTGACCAACCACACTAAACGTAATGTCAACGGACACTGAAATCAACACAGAGCTTAAATACACTGAAGCAAACCAATTAACTAAATTAACATCAGCTGCAAACACTAAATAACCCATGAACAACCATAGAAACTAATGAACACAGATCTAGGGACAGTGAAAACCAACTCAAAGTCAAACACAAGCAAACACACAAAAAAGACATAATCCTGACATATAAACACTTGTTAGACTTGATGCGGCATTTCATTTACATAGAACTAAAGCCAAACCGCTCGCCTAAAACTTTTACAATATTCGTTTGCTTCCTTGTAAGCACTGGTATTTCCTTTGGGAAATGCAAATCTAGTTTGCCATCTAGTTAGAGCTTCTACAAGCAATTATTTTCTAAACCCCGTTTCTGTTTGGACAGACTGCCTTCTTGTGGACTTTATCACCGTCTGGATGGCCTTTTTTATTGATATCTGCCTTTCCCTACAGAGAAGTTAGCCATCATCAAATATTCATGGTGTATCAACAGAAAATGGCTGTTTTTGTAAAGCTGACCCATTTCCAACATTTGCCCTCGGAGAAACGCACTTTGGAAATGCGAGGAGTGAATGGCGGCCCTCAGCAATGTTCTCATGGGCACGAGGGAGGTTTGATTGCACATGTGCCGTTGCAGCCATTAGAAAATTACACACTTTATAAGCTATTTAAACTGAGGTTGGACACTAGTTTTATGTTATATACAATATTTGGTGTCTTCATTCACGGTTTGTCGTGAGATGCTAAGCGTAGCGATTTTGAATGCCAAAATTAATGACATGGAAAAACACTGCGGCAAAGAGCAACACATTATTTCCCATGTTGCTTATTATTTTCAGCATAAAATATAATTCCCCCTTTCCATATTTCATGAACGCCCTGCCAAATTTATTAAACCATACATTTGTCATGAGTAAAGCTCAGAAAAGAGCTTTTCCATTTATAATGCGGAGATTTTATAGTCTTGTTGACAAAGTCGGTGCTAAAAAGAGCTACCAATCTAAGCAGTGAATTTCACTCATGAATTATCATTATTCCCCGTGTTTGTTACGCAGTAATAGCTGGCTGGGGTGAGATGAATTATTACAGTATCAAAGTCACGCAGATATGATGTATCACTCATAGCTTCTGAAGCACTAGACCCAACTGTACGGGCGCTGCAAGGCCTCAGATGTGTGGAATTGTAGTGCATCTTTAGCTCTTGGACTTAATGAGATAGAAAAGAGGGGAGATGAAGGAAGTTTGGGGCGAGAGACAGTGAAAAAAGGGCGACAGATTCTGCATCGTTCTGGTGCCCAATGGTCCTTGCAGCAGTAATATTTGAGTGCTTATCTGTTCTAACGGATCTAAGACTAATGAGGCACAAACATGCACACTCATATAAGCTTCAGTCCCACCAATGGGATCATGAGACAGGAGATATTTGTCATTATTAGACCAAAGCCTTTCATAGTTTTAGCTTATTGAAGAACAAATATGTGGTCAGGGTCTCAAATATCACACACTTATATTAATGGAAAGGATGTGGAAGCTTTGCTAAAGTAACCAGCACGATTCTCTATTGATTGGTTTAAATATGTCACTTGCTTAAAATGGACTGGACTTGACTCTGATTTACCAAATGCAAAATGAATTTCAGTAATTGTGAATATAACACAGCCCTAATATAAGAGTTGCAGGGATATTATTGTTATCTGAACCTAAAACTAAAACCATAAAAAAAAGTTGTTGCTTGACATAAAAAAATTCAGCTAGTTGCCAAAGCAACATTTCTCATTCTCATTTAGCTTAAGTTCATACAGTAAACAATAACAAAAAATAACAATAATCAATATAAAAGTCTTTGCTCCTGACTCACTCATAAAGACAGTCTTTGCTGCTATCTAATAGTCTTTGACTAAGTCAAAATCATTCACTGACCCTTTCTCAGTACCAGATACAATGTTATTTATATAAAATATTATTTACTGAAAAATAAAACATTGTATAAATAAAACAAACTATTGTTTATTTAAATAAACAATATTAGCCATTATACAAGTATAAGAAGTTTGTGCAATTTGTAACGGGCACCAGCTGGAGTGCCCTCGAGAGCCACCAGAGGGCACTCCACACCAGACTATTATCACTCCCTCACAAACTACATTTCCCATAACTCACTGCCCGGACTGATCATCACTGATTGCATTCACCTGTGTCTCATTACCCTGTTAGTCTCAGCCTATTTATGTTCACTCATTCACTCACTGTGAAGTTTTGTATGTTGTTGCACTGCATTTCCGAGCGGTTTCCCTGGTTTCATGTCTCTTGTTTTTTTTTTTTTTTTTTGCCTGTTCCGTGGTTTTCTCTTTTGCTTCTGACCCTTGCCTGTTTTGTTTGTTTGTACGGCCTCCCTGTGTTTTGACCTATTGCCTGTATATTGGATTGCGTGTCTGGATTGCCCCTTAATTAAAGCTGTGTTTGGATCTCAACCTTCGTGTCTCGGAGCAGTTCGTAACACAATTTAAAAATAAACACAAGCAAGCAGTTCAGTCAAAAGTAGAAAAGCATTGCTAGTACAGGATTTTAGTTCAATTTAAACTTATGAAACTTAACTTTTCCCTTGGCCAAATAGATGAATAAGACCAAAGATTGCCCGCTTGATATACCCAAATTGAATTAAATCTCATGTTTGAACTATGTACATAAGAGCAAGTGTCAAATTCCCGAAGGGCTGGCCAAGATAAAGACGTTCTGGAGCTCAATCTCAGAAAACGTCTGAACAAATTGTCAAATATGTGCTATGTTCATATAAGTCATATATTTGAGGTCTAAATAACTATTCTCATCTAAAAAAAACTTTTAAAACTACATTCCGTGACACAATAACAGTTTGTAAGATTATGGTGGTTTGCTCGTCCACCATGACATTCACTGTGAGAAATGTGTCAAGTGGAGTGATGCAAACGGTGAAACGGTTAGAGCTCTGATATACACTATGCAGTATATGCAGTAATATTTAAAGCTATACGAAAGTGAAACTGGAAACATGAGGTGAAAAGTTTTTAAACATTTTTCTCATTAGCATCCATCAAATAGTCCATTCCTGGAAATGAACATTACACATTTTTGACACATTTTTGAAAACGAAACCTCTAACACCAACTGTCTGTCACCAATTCAAGACCAGATCAGTGTCTGATCTATCGCAGCTCACCATCCATCAGTATCTGGAAGTGAGAATCTAGAATCTCTCACATTTCAAGGTCATCAAAAGAAACATATAGCAGCAGGGAAGACAGTGAATTAGGACTTGAAATAATCAGGTCAAAGTCTAGTAAAGCTCATCTGCTCTCACACTTGTGTGAAAATCAGCTACATAATTCAAATATGACCTTACGTTTTCATCTCTACCTCTCTCGCTCTCTCTTCCTCTCTCAGTGTCTACTTCTCCTAACATTTTTTTGTTTTTTTGAGGTACAAGAGCAGGCCAAAAGTTCCCTTTTCTTTAATCGAAATGAGACAATGCCAAATTACATAAAAAAAAGGTTTCTATTTTGACTTAAAAAATATTTAAAATATCTGAATATGCAAATTAGGCATCATCTTACAAGACATGCACAAATTTGCATATTATATCAAAAGTGATACAGACCCCATTTTTGATGTTTTAATTTCATCAACAACTCAGTGGTTGGTAACTTTCATTAAAAAGAAAATTGTCTTTAAACAAAAATATCACATAATTTCAAAAAACATCTTACAAATACCAAAAATATCATTCAAGAAGAAATGTCTAAAATTAGGAGTTGTCTGTACCAGGCAGTCAGTATATTCCAAAAATATTTGGAATAGAAAATAATTGATTAAAGTGCCCCTATTATGCTTTTTCGAATATTACCTTTAATGCAGTAATTGTTGTAATTGTAAGTGTAATTTGTTCCGTCTGTTTCTGGGTTTGAGTTGTTAGCCTGTTATTTTTGTACTGTTCCCAGTTCAGTTTCCTTTGTCTCTGTTATTCTGTTGCTATGCTTTTTGACTAGCTCTAGTTAATTATTTTGTTTAGTATTGTGTGTTTCTCTGTACATATAGCCCTCAGTTTCAGTTGCTCTTGTTTCCATTATTATCAATGTGATGTGGCTGTTTAGTTTTTGGAGATTGCTGCGCAATAGATCCTGCCTTTTTTCATCCCTGCAGCAACCACCACCCTGACAGTAATATAGAAATTTGTGAAGGTAAAAGGTCTCCAAAGGAGGTAAAAGATCAAAGTGCACAACAAATAAAGTTATTGTCTCCTAAATAAAGAATCGATTCTGAACTGCCTGATTCTGTAACATACATAACAAATTTGTATAAAGCCAGCCTATGGTCTTGATTGGCTGAACAACATCTACTTTGACCCTCAAACACTGTAGTTGTAGCTGAAGCCTGAAAGAGTTTTGTTCATGTTGTCGACATGTCGAGAAGACACTGTTTTCAGCGCTGTGAATCCACGTTACATGAACTTCAAAAGGATGAGGACTCGCGCTGGAATTGATCTGGAAAAACCGACCACATCATTACTGTTCGTATCACTGTGTATCAATTGTTGAGGAAGGTCCAGAGCTGAAATTCAGGTATGGTAATGGGCGTTTCCTTCCCAACACATGCTGTAAGGGGTCGACCAATCACAACAGACTGGAATCAGACTTTTTTTTTTTTTTTTTTTTTTTTTTCAAATCCATTTCGAGCTACATTAATATGTGGTGTGAAATCCTATTCAAATCACATTTTTGGAAATCCATTTCAGTCTGACTGCTCTGATTGGATTTCTCTGGGTTTATGTGACTTTCTCACGCCACGTAAAACATAAACTTCAGACGTTGTTATAGGAAACATGCTAGTCAGGAACAAGGTTGTGTTGTTGTGAAGTGCCGGTTGAGCAGAAAATTGCAATATAATGGAAACATGTTGAATTTTAAGACTGACGGAGACGAAAGCATGGAATAAAGTCTCACATATCAGCCTGCTACATTTCTTCTGCTGCTTCATGAGACGCAGTAGTGTGACGGCTACACATGTTGTAAATAAGACAACATCTGTATTGCAAACCCCTCCACATTGCTGTTGTTGTTATTGTTTTTGGCGTATGCCTACTAATGCAACGTCGTTGCCATAGAAACCAATGCAGATATTCCGGAAAACAAAAGAGCGCCACTAGACATACAAATCAGATCCGAAGAGTTGCAATACACAGTGTGGACAGTCAATAATTTAGATCAGATTCCAATCGTATACACAAATATTCTGATGTGTACTGACAGTGTGAATAAAGCCTTTGAGAAATTAGGTGATGTGTGCAACGTATGTAAGAAAATAAAAGTGTTTTTGACCTGGGATGCATGTAAACCAATAGTAGGAGACCTTCAAAACAAAATCAGGAACCTTTAAAATAACATAATAGGAGGACTTTAAACAAACAATGCAATACATACTGTATATTATGAAATATTAGCCCAAATAGTGTGTAAATCACTAATTTTTAGAAATAATAGTTTCAGAGGGAGGCAACAAACCACTGTACTTTTTGTGAAACAAGGCATATTTTTGCAATATATGAGCAAAATGTCACTTTGTCACGTCTTTGAAATATGCTATCCAATGCTAATGTAATAGGTCAGGATGATATAAACCACACATTCTGTTTGCCATTATTTTGGATTCTTTATGAAACTGTAGTTCAAATTATTTGACTCTAATTTAGTCTTGAAACCAGTGGTTTTAAGTGCTTACTGTCAAAGGGAGAAAAAATACAATGTCTAAACGCATTGTTGGCAACGAGTTGTACAAAAACAGAAAAATAAGTTTTGGGGCAAAAGAGATAAATTACATGTACACACACCGGCGGTTGGTTTGCGTCTCCGGAGGTGCTCTCCAACCCCAGAACCCATAAATCTAGGCCATAAAAGAGATAATCGGATGGAACGGAGGTGCTCATATTGGTGCAGGGGGAAGATTTGATTGAGATGCATTTGAAGGACACTTTGCATGTTGTTTGAGAGAAAAGAAGGACACTGGACCAAGGAGCAGTATATTGCCTGACCTTTGCTTGCCGTGTGCAATGTCCCCGTGATAAAAATTTACAGTTTTCCTGGCAATAAGGTGTGTAACTCAGCAGTAATAAAGGTCAGGAACTGCTTCCACTGAGAGAGGTGCCACAGGTCAGCTCTGCAATACTGATGAAACGACCTCTGTTTGGAGCGCCTATGAGCTTGGCTGTCTCTGGTAAGCTTGCTGAGGTGTGTCTATATCCAACAGGCTTAGAAAAGACAAACATTGACATGAGCAGATAACACAAACACGCAGAATTTGAATTGGAGAAAAGACTTGTGTCACTGTCTTATTCAAAATGGCTGTATGTACTTAGTATGCCTTGAATCTCATTCACTCCTCTGCATATTCAAACTTGGCGTCAGTAAATATCATCTTTAAAAGGCATAAGCCTTAAATTTTGTTTAATTCACGTGAGGTAATACAATGGCTTCAAAAACCTTGGAATATACAGTAGTGCTGAGGACATAAGGAAAACTTGTACTATTCGTTTATAGTGCATGTAGTCATATTTGAATTGTATTCATCAGGATTTTAAATAGAGTTGTACAAACTGAAATGGAGTCAGATTTTGAATCAAATTGAAGGGGTCATAGCATGATAAATCAAATTTGCCTTGATCTTTTGACAGCCTATGAGAGGTCTTTGTACCAATAAAACACCCTGCAAGTTATATAGCTTAAAATATCCCCCTCATTATAAACAAATAATTCATTAGAATAACTGATAACTGACACTGTCTACACTGGATACAGTATACAGATGAATACACTCTAACAAAATATATATATCATTGTTTTTTTTGTTTTTAAAAAAAATTTTTTTTTATCTGCCTGTATCTGTATCGGCCTCCTCTGCATTAGAAGCATGATTATTTTCCTCCCCCCTTCCACTCTCTCTTTCCGTCTTTCAGTCTCTCGTTTCGCTCGTAGCATCTCAGTTTTCCAATCTTGGCCGGTTGTTTTGGAAGAGAGCTGTGATGAATGTGGCTCGGGTCGGTTTGACCTCAGAGATAACCCCTGCTTTCTCGTGGCGAAAATTCATCAGCGCCTCATGCGGAGGCCCACGGGACCCGTGATTCAGCACTCAAGGTGAGTGTTTGTCATGAGGCTTTGGGAAGACAGCACTGGGAGAGAGGAGAAAACGAGAGCAGCTCATGCAGGTTTCATTCTGCAAAGTCCCCACTGAGTCTTTCTGTCCCCTCCAGGGACAACAGAAATCTCCCATCTGGAATTTTTCTTCTCCACTTTTCAACTCTCTTACTTTGCTTCCTTTTCTATTCTGTTTTTCATGTCTTTCTGCCTTTTTTTCCTCTCTCTCGCCAAGGCTATTGTGGTCTTAATGATGTCTTAAAACCCAGATTGTTGAATAAAAGCTTTGCTGCTCACAGGGTCATCCAACATTTAACACACCTTCAGCTTTCACTGCACCATTTGTAATTAAATTCACGGCTAGCATGCTTAGCCAAACGTGTGTGATTGTGTGAATAATTCACCATAAAATGACATTCTAGAGGATTATTTGCTTCCAACCTTGTTGCTACAGTTCAGGGAGGGTATTTTCTCTTGCAGCATGACAGTACCTGTGCAGAAAACAAGGTCCAAACACGTTTGGTTTGCTATGTCTGGTATAGGGAAGAACTTTATTGGCTTTGGACGATAAACCTAGGTTTGTTTACTTAGCACCATAACGCATATTAAGTATGAACAATGATTCTTTGACCAGTAAAATACTCTAAAAATTCTAATAAATACTAAAATGCTTTCAAAGTAAGGGCATAAATGTTCTTTAAATTCTTTAAACCTAAAAAAAATAAAAAAAAATAATAATAATTCAAAGTTATGAATGAAACAAAGATTATTGGTATACATTTTACAAGCAACTACTATTTTTTTTTTTTTTTTTTTTATGTTTTATTCAATGTTTTGTTGTTAAATGAGTGAGAATTGTTTCAATACCAATTCTTGTGGTAACACTTTATTTCGATGGTCCACTTTTGACATTCTGCTAACTATAAGTAACTTTGCACCTACATGCATTAGAGTATTAGTAGACTGTCTGCTTAATATCTGCTAACAATTTATTTGAATTTATCAATTTATGACTATAAATAACTTTACTTATTCTACTAACCCGAACACCTATAGTCTACTAACAGTCTACTACAGTGAGTCTACTAATACTCAATGAGAGTTAGTTGACATGTAGTTGCAAAGTTACTTATAGTTAGTAGAATGTCTAAAGTGAAACCATTTGTAACCATTTTTTTTTTAGTGTAGAATAGGATTCTGGGGTCAAGTGTAATCTAGCAACGTCACAGCATGTGCATACTGCCAGACGACAAAACAGCCCCTTTAAGGCATAATCCATCCCAACAACAAGATATAAAATGAATATTAATGATTAAGTGGTTAACAGAACTAGGCCAATTGGTCTAATCTTACCAGCACATGGTTGCAATTTTATCCTCACTAATACATTCCACACTATCCCATCAGCCTGAGATTGTACAGTCTATGAATTAGCCAAGGACAGAGAATGTGGCTTAATGTCTATCAGACATCAAAAGACAGAACAAAAAAAAAAATACATTCCCCAATATATTTCATTATTCCATCTCTTTCTCGCTGGCTGAAATGAAATTGTCCTTGTCTAAATCAGATTGGGAGATTTGGATAAAGGTTGCTCAATTGCAGCAACATCCAAAGCCGGCAGAGAGGAGTAATATATCCTGATTGAAGTGCATTGTTGCATCAGCTATGGCGGTTTGTGACGGAAATGGTATTATTCGGCTGCTCATCATATTGGGAATCTATGAAAGCTTATCGGAGAAGCGAACAGCGCATACGCAAATGGTCGTCTCCAGTAGAATGGCACTGGAGCTGATTAAAATAATTCAAACAAGTACATTTGGGAGCTGTGCGAGACAGACGTTATGAGTGACAGGGCCTGTTGCTCTCACAAAGGACAGAGTCCCTGAGTCCTGTTTTCTACAGCAAGGTCTCATATATATGAGACATCAAGTGCACTTCGATGTCTCTCTGGAATGAGAAGACATTTATTCAGCGAGCACATAAGCAAGGTCTCAGAGAGTGAAATGTATTGAAGAATAGCACCATTGTGTTAACTTGGAAAAGTGGGCAATTATGTTTATCAAAATGTTCAACAAGATGTGTTCATCTGTATTTATGAATATAAACGGGTGAATTCTGTTGCAAGGAGCAAAAAAAAAAAAAAAAAATCCATTATTTGGCAAGGCTAATAATGTCATTTAGCTGACAGTGATTCATGTTAAGTCTTAATTTGTCTCTTCTTTTCAGATTTGACCATGTCCACTCCTCTGTATGTGTCTTTCCCTCACACTCCTCCACTCCTGCTGTTCTTTTAATCCTTACAATTGTTTCTTGTGGGTTATGGGAGGTTCATGCGCAGGAAGAATGGGAATGGGGCAGGTCAACGGTGTAAATGCCTGGTGACACTCTGAGATCTCACCAGAATCCCACCATTTCTGCAAGAACAAAGAGAAAGAGTGATTACTTACACATTTGTGCATATTTTTCCATTTTAGATCACTGACTCTTTTCGGAAAGAGGATATACAGAGAGAAGGAACGAGAAATGAATGGAGGATGTGCAAAGACAGATAGATCGATAGATCGATAGATCGATAGGCGGACGGACGGACAGTAAGGGTTAGGGAATGTGGAGAGCACTTCCTTTATTCAGTGCTAACTGTGCTGTGTGTTGTTTAAGCACGCTGACTGCATGCAGTGTATTGTAGTAACTTCAGTGGTTCACAGGCGGCAATGCGAGCATCATGGAGTGACAGCAGGGACACAGTGTGGTATGGATCAGCAGCTCTGAGCACTGCTGTTCACACTACCTTTGATAGCAGCTGTGCCCGTGCTGTTCCCCTCTCTTACTCAAGACATTGTAAAGAAAAAACAGAAGAAGAAAAAAAACAGAAGGGAAGCTGTCCACTGTATATCTGTTTGTTATTGCGCCACAAGAAGTTATGTTTACTCAGAGAATGTCACAAACACACAGGATGGGCTGAACCTTGGGTAACCTGGCGCTCCAGAACAACAGGCTGAAGTGAACACATCACGGACTTAACACTGTTTCCTAGTGCAGAAAACACTAGCATTTTTTTTGTTTGTTTGTTTGACAAAATATGTAGTTGAAAGCCTCTTTGGTGAAAATCATTTTTTTTTATGTTGTTTGTATGTCTATGTGGTGCTTTTAATATGGTTTAAGACAAACCATGTGCAAATTCATAAGTCAACACCATCGCTGACTATTTTCTCCTTAAAACTGCAGTGAACCAAAGACTGTCTCAAAAACTTGGTTTGAAATCGCAGGTGTTTATGTCACAAGCATGTTGTAACCAATCACGTCAACGTGTGGGCGTGCTTTAGCATATCAATAACTGCTCTGAAGCAGGGGAGTCTCAAGAAAATAAATGTATCCTGGTATATATATATATATATATGGTATAACATATCTGTTGATATGAAAAATCATGTACATTTAGCAGTATAGCGGGAGAATGATGTATATTACAAAGTTATGATGTAACTATATGCCTTTCTCCACTGACATTCTGGGCCCTATCTTGCACCCAGCGCAATTGACTTTGTACACCGACGCATGTATCATTCCTATTTTGCACCAGCGTACAGCGGACTTTTCCCTCCACAGACGCACGTCGGTTAACTAAGAAATACACTTGTGCTCCCGGGGGCGGTTCAGCGCAAAGAGGAGGCGTGTTCCGGCGCAAACGTTCCCTGATGCTATTTTACAGGTTTAGAAAACAATTCCGCCACTGACCGAAAACACCTAGTTTAAAGTCAGTGGCGAGTTGCGCATGTTATTCATATGCTATTTTAAGGGCGCATGCTAGGCCATAATCAATGTAGCATGTGCAAAACGCGCATACACTTTGATTCTCTCATCTACACAGAAGCAGCAGTTCCCTTTCAAGGGAACTCCCGTTGCGTCGAGAATGACGCTATGGGGAACGCTTTGCGTGATGACGTCTTGAAGCACATGTAAAATCAGTCCAATGGTGTGGCGGAACGTCAGAGGCGGGTGACGTCACGTACCAGGAAGCTATAAAAGCCGTCCTGAAACAGAAAACGAAAGCTTTCTGAGTCTTCAGTCGCGCTCTGTGTTGAAATCTGTCCTTGTTATTTGGTGTTGTCTGTCTATATATATATATATTCAGTTTGGCGAGCAAGCAGCAGTTTAGAGTGTGTGTTCATCCTTGCCCGCGTTATATAACGGGAAGTGATACTCACACTCTTTGTGTTGTTTGTTTGGGAGAGGAGCATGCCCAGTCAGCACTCGAGGGTGGTGACTGTGTGCATTGCTGTGCGCTTCCATTGCGTACACTCCGATCCCGCTTGGCTCGGTTCAATCCCGACCACGTTCCCCAGGGCTCGGGTCCCGCCGCAGCTGAGGCTCGGCGGCGATCTCAGACCTGGGGTTCGCAAATGGATCTGTCAGTGGATGTTGAGACGGGCTCTGCCTTATCTCAGCCTCCTTCTGACAGATCCAGTGCCTCTCATCAGGGTGTGGAAGCACGCGCTGCGGTTTCTTCCCCCCCGATAGAGGTACCAGTACTGCAACTATCCAGCTCTGAGGAGTTGGATGTTGTGAGTATTGAAGCTGAGTCTGAGGATTCGCCACCTCAGTCTCATGCGTTTGAGGAACTGCTCGATGTCATTACTAGAGCTGTTGACAGACTGTCTATTGAGTGGCCAGAAGATAGGCAGGACGTTCGTTCGAAAAGTAAGCTCGACGAACGCTTCCTGCCATCTCGTGCGCAGCCCCAGCGCAGGAGCCTGCCGTTTTTCCCCGATCTCCACACCGAGGTGTCGAGATCGTGGGCGAAACCAGTGTCTCACAGAGTTTATACACCACAAACATCTCACTACTCCTCAATATTTAAATATAAAGAGTATGGTTATGGGGAGATGCCGAAGGTGGAAGAGACGCTTGCGGGCTATCTCTCTCCAGCAACGGCATCTTCTCTCAAAGCTCCTACACTTCCCTCTAAGCCAGTTAAAGTAACATCTTCCCTGGTTCATAAATCGTATGCAGCCGCTGGTCAAGCTGCAGCGTGTCTGCATACGATGTCCATTTTACAAGCCTATCAGGCTGAATTATTGGGGGATTTGGAGGAGGGCGGGAGAATTGGACCTGACACTGTGGCCGAACTTCGCAGAGCCACAGATTTGTCTCTCAGGGCCACCAAGGAGACCGCTAAATCTATCGGGCGGTCTATGGCAGCCCTGGTGGCCACTGAGAGGCATCTGTGGCTCAATCTAAGTGATATCAAGGATAAAGAAAAGCATGTTCTCTTAGATGCTCCGGTCTCCACTGTTGGTCTGTTTGGTGATGCAGTTAGTGTAGCGGGAGCAAAATCACAAGAAGCCGCTAAGCAAGCTGCTGCTCTCCAGAAACTTCTCCCCCGCCGTTCTTTCTATGAGGCTGCTGAGCGGGAGCAGCCTCACTCCTCTAGAAAGAGCGCTGAGCACCGTGCCACTCAGAAATAGAGCGTGTCCTCCCGTGCTCCCCCACAAAAATCTCGGGGACACGGAGGGCGCGCTCAAACCCAGCAGTCCTCGAGGGGTAAAGCGGATCTGCGGACCGTTATTACCGCCAAGAAGGCTGCTGGGAAGAAATCCTGATGTCCGAGGGCTCAGGACTAATGAGGGTAGTCCCCCCCGAAGCAGAGCGGTTAACACCTCCTTTTACGGTGCCCGTCTCTCTTCGGTACCCTCAGGGGACCGTTCTGCTAACCCTGCCGCCTCTGGTGTTACAGGGCGCAGCGGTCTCCGGCGAGCACATATCTCAAGGACCACCCGGAAACATAGTGGCCTCGGGATGCCCGCCCCCTCCGAGGAGGGTGTTAGAGCAGTCTGTTCGATCGTTCCCTGCCGGTGCGCCGTTACAGGGCGACGAATTGACTGCTCAACAACAACAAAATCCAGAAACCAGTCTCGAGAGGCTGGTACCTCTAGTAGAATCTTTGACAGCGTGGAAGCTACTGTCAAATGTTTCTCGTTGGGTCCTGCAGACCGTGGAAAAAGGGTATCAGATACAATTCAAAAAACGCCCACCTCGGTTTATGGGGGTCCTGCCCACAGTGGTGGGCCCCGAGCAGGTTCTGGTCATGGAACAGGAAGTGAACACTCTGTTAGAGAAAGGGGCCATAGAATATGTACCTCCCTTCGACAGGGAAACCGGGTTTTACAGCCGGTACTTCATTGTTCCGAAAAAGGACGGGGGATTGCGTCCCATTTTAGATCTTCGAGTTCTGAACGATTCAGTCATGCAGCTCAAGTTCAAAATGTTAACATTGAGACAGATCGTGCCACAGATCAGGTCCGAGGACTGGTTTGTCACGATAGATCTCAAGGACGCATATTTCCATATTTCCATCCGTCCGTGTCATTGGAAGTTCCTGAGGTTTGCTTTCGGGGGCAAAGCATACCAATATCGTGTTCTTCCATTCGGCCTAGCTTTATCACCCCGCACTTTCACCAAATGCATGGATGCAGCTCTGGCGCCGCTGCGCCTCCAGGGTATTCGCATCATGAACTACATCGACGATTGGTTGATTTTAGCTCAGTCGCATCAGTTGGCGGTTCAACATCGAGATGTTGTTCTCGCCCACATGAAAGAGCTGGGGTTACGGCTGAACGCCAAGAAGAGTGTGCTTTCTCCACTCCAGAGGACCACTTTTTTAGGGTCTCATGTTTTGTCTTCCTAGTGCTGCTCTCCAGATTACACACAGGACAGACATTCGTAGCTATGGAGGCGTTGGTATAGACATTCCCCATAGCGTCATTCTCGACGCAACGGGAGTTCCCTTGAAAGGGAACGCCTCGGTTACGACTGTAACCTCGGTTCCCTGAAGAGGGAACGAGCGTTGCGTCGCCCTGCCATATCTCCTTCATGCCTGTCAGCCCGACTTCAGACTATACGAAGCTTTCGTTTTCTGTTTCAGGCCGGCTTTTATAGCTTCCTGGTACGTGACGTCACCCGCCTCTGACGTTCCGCCACACCATTGGACTGATTTTACATGTGCTTCAAGACGTCATCACGCAAAGCGTTCCCCATAGCGTCATTCTCGACGCAACGCTCGTTCCCTCTTCAGGGAACCGAGGTTACAGTCGTAACCGAGGCGTTTTCATTTTTGCAAATCATACATTAGATAGACAGATAGATAGATAGATAGATAGATAGATAGATAGATAGATAGATAGATAGATAGATAGATAGATAGATAGATAGATAGATAGATAGATAGATAGATAGATAGATAGATAGATAGACAGACAGACAGACAGACAGACAGACAGACAGTTAGTTTATTATAAAAGCATAGATCTAGCTTACACATTTACCCAAATTATCATACGCCTGTTTAACCGAAGTTAATTTGGGTGTGTTTCTCCATCCCCAACGTCACTTCTCTGTGTTTTACGGCCCTGACGAGAACGTCAGTCTCCTCGGCTGTGAACCGCTCCTGGCAAATCCGCCGTTATAATAGGAATCCGCTTTAGAACAAGCGCGCCTGCTCTTAAAGGGAATGTGAGATGACACTCTGATTGGTTTATTTCACGTTACGCCCAAACCACACCTATGAATATTGAAGCTACTTCAGACCAACCCATTTTAGATTTGCATCGGGCGCAAGAGTCATTTATCCCGCCGGTATAATAGCAACAGCGCCCAAGACCCGCCCACAAAGTTACTTGCGTTTTGCGCTTGATACTTGCGTTTCAGACCGTTAAAACAGGGCCCTCTAAGTTCAAAGCTTTCTAAGGATGCTGATTTTAGAAGGCAGCTATCTGACTCAGAGATGGTGAACGGGAACATGGTTTGTGTTACTTTAGCACCATTTTAGCTGTTTGACAATGTTGTCAAGCCAAATGCTAATCACAATTACCGTTATGTGTCCATTGATGTAGAGAGCGATACATAAACACATTACCAATCTGAAACATTGACTTGTAGACGAGCAGGTATAATTCACTTCTACTTCTGAATCAGTTTCTGGTTCTAACATAGATGGCTGAATCAAACCAGTATTTCCACTTACCATTGTGTATTATTTACTACAATAAAGTTGACCGAGTGGATCAGTTAATCTGAGCTTGTGTGATTGAGTGGAGGCAGAGACTAATTTGCATATTCATCATACTAAATGAAGCAAGGGTAGTTACATTCAAGCTATTTTAAGGCATTCAAAAAAATCACTGGAAAATATGTTTAAAGGGGTGCTTGATTATGATTTCATTTTTCTAACTTTAGTTAGTCTGTAATGTTGCTGTTTGAGCATAAACAACATCTGCAAAGTTACAACGCTCAAAGTTCAAAGCAAAGGAAGATGTTTGCTTTTAAAGAAATTAATTTTAAGGACTACAACAAATGGCTGGTATAGGGACTACATGACATTCCTCCCGGGTTAGTGATATCACCAGAATTTACATAAACCCCGCCCCCGGAACACGATTTATCGATTATCATGACAGAATATGCTAATCAATGTCTAGAAGATAACTACAGATAAGCCACATAAATTCATCAACTAACCATACAGAAACGTCCTGTTGCTTCTATATGTTGTCACTTCTTCTTGAGTCTCTCCATCATTGTCTGACTCCGGTTTGAACATAAAAGGCTAAAAGTTTTTGAAATTTTCAGTGCATGTCTGTATGAGGTAAAAGGACACAAGCTCTTGAAGCTCCGCCCCCTGTGCTGGGAGCAGCAGCTCATTTGCATTTAAAGGAACAGACACAAAACGGTGCGTTTTTGTTCACCCTCAAAAATTGACAATTTTAACATGCTATATAAAATGTCTGTGGGGTATTTTGAGCTAAAACTTCACATACACACTCTGGGGACATCAAAGACTTATTTTACATATTGTGAAAACGGCATTATACCACCCCTTTAAATACGTCATTTTGATGATCAAAGATGAATTTTAAGGGATACAATTTTTGACCACAGGGGGACTTTTAAACCTTTTCTTTTTTTTTTTGGTGATAAAGTTAATAAAATATGTTGGAGACATTGGTTTCCAAACTCTTGTTTTATGATTGTCTTTGCTCAAATCAGTTGTCTGCTTGTATGGATATTCACCGCCACAAATGACAAGAATTTAAATGGAGATTTTTTTTTTCCTCATTAGCTTTGCTCCATTGCACCGGAATAGATGTCATTCCACCTGGTTCAAACCGTGCTTTTGATGGATGGGCTTATGTGATAAAGAATTAGTTTTAGGGCACCTTAGAGCATTTACACAAAGCCAGGATAAGAAAATATCATTTATATCTTCTCGTAGGGGGAGGAAAGTCAGTAAATTTGACAGTGAAGCGTGTCAATTTACTTTGATTATACGCCCACTTCAATTCATAGGTGAACTTGAAATTTGCCTTTTTTGTCATTCATGTGAAGAAAGAAAAACTATGTGGCTGAAAATTGTGTTTTGAGCAGTTGTGACAATAAAATCTTAAAAGAGCTATCCTGCTGTCATGAGGGAGACATATGACAGCCAAGGCTTAATACATTTACCTGATATTAAATTATTAAAGAAGCGCTGTCAACACTTCCAACCCGATTTTCACTCACTATCCGCAGATGCATGCTGGGAAGTTAATGGAACCCCCTTATCCAGTCTTGGATGCTTTGTCCCTTGATAAAGGGCTTTGTATTGGGAGCTTTGAATTTCGCTTTGACTGATTTTTCCGGACATTTTTTTATTTTTTGCCCATATGGCAAAATGCCTAAAGAAAAGTCAAAATGTCGTCTTATTTTGAATATTATGAAAGAAATATAATTCACAGAAATACATATTATTCAATTCATGGTTCTGTGCTACAACCATGTCAATCAAATTGTAAACATTGTTTGGAATTTTTAGATAATTTTCTTTTAAGTGGGTCCTTGTGTGTTGATGCATTAGTTGGATCTGAAAATTATCAATATTAGTATGATGGGAAGTCTTCATTTCCAGTAATCAGTCATTTTTTTTTTTATGTATAGTGCTTTATTTATTTTATAGTGCTTTTTACAATACACATTGTTTCACAGCAGCTTTACATAATATCAAGATATTTATAATATTGTAATATATTCATGCCTTAGATCTGGGCTATTTTGCAATGATATAAACAATCAATTTTGCTTTATAATATATATTGTGAGTATACTGTATGCAGCTGAAACTGTATATCTGTCAGTTTTAGAGAAGACTCAAACAGGTGAGCAAACATAAACAATGTTTATTGAGAACAGAAGCACGGAACCAGCAGATGTAATGGTGAGTAGGTCATGCAAACTTGAGATGAAGATAGAACTTAGCTGAATAGTAATATGAATGTCTTTGCAGGTGGAGTGGAGAACGGATGATGAAGATGATCAATGGAGGAGGCAGATGGCAGATCAGAATGAAGACTGAAGATGAGTATCTCAGGTTGGTAGATCAGGTAAGTAGCAGGTAGTGATTCTTGTGCATCCATGTAAAGATGAGACCAGACACTGAACAGAAGGTGAAGGGTTGTATATAAAGGGAGTGAATGATGAGGTGATGATGAGGTGCAGGTGTGGTGAATCAGTATTCCGGGGAGAGTGAACGAGTGGGCGGAGTGTGCAGATCTGGTGGATCCCTGACAATATACTTATATATCTAACTTTTTATAGAGAGCTGTTTGATAATATAGTTTACATTTAAACATGCAAAAGCCATAGGCACCATTTTGTATTACTGTTAGGTACTGATATAATCTAGATGTTTATTGCATCAGTATTACATTCAATGCAAGCCATTGGATTGGTTGTGTGATTGATTCAGTGACTCAGGTCTTTCTTTCTTTCTTTCTTTCTTTCTTTCTTTCTTTCTTTCTTTCTTTCTTTCTTTCTTTCTTTCTTTCTTTCTTTCTTTCTTTCTTTCTTTCTTTCTTTCTTTCTTTCTTTCTTTCTTTCTTTCTTTCTTTCTTTCTTTCTTTCTTTCTTTCTTTCTTTCTTTCTTCCTTTCTTCCATCCATCCTAATAGTTATGTTTGTTTAATCAGGCCCCAACCAGCCCTGGACTCCCCTACTATGTAGCACAGTAGTAGCACTACCATTTTTTTTTTATTATTGTTTTACCAGCCTCCCCTACTATGTAGCACAGTAGTAGCACTACCATTTTTTTTATTATTGATTTACAGTATGCTATGTGGCCACTCAGACTGTGTTTGTGGCTGCTAATGATATCATGCATTCTAATGTAATGCCTTGATGGAGTAATCAGATTCTCATTAACACAACACTCCACTTGGAAGGAGATAAAAGATGAGCTTCTGCTAAGGTGCTTTAAAGTGCCAACATCCACAAAATGCAACAGTAAAAAAAATGTTTTCAAAAAGAGCAGCTAGATATATTATTAATGGGAAGCCTTTTTTCTAATTAACCAGCACTTATTTGTTAAAGAAATACATGATAGAATTTAGCATACTGGCCTGTTGACTAGGAACACATACATTTATATTTATGGTGCTTTTATTTTCTTTATGAGATTACAGTATCCATACCTGACCCAGACAGCAATATAGAGTCTGCCCAGATCCGGCCCACATCCGGTACGTGTGGAATCCACATGCACCAGATGTGGCCCGGATCTGGGCCGACACTATTTTGCTGTCTGGGGAATAATTAAAGGAATAATTTTTTTGTTGTTGTTTTTAAATCAAGAGACGATGAAAATCTTTTGCAGATATATTTAACTCATTTAACTTCCACCTTATTTTATTTTATTTTATCAAAAAAAGACACATTTATAGTTCTTTGCTAAATTTTGAGTTTTCAGTGGGCAAATAATCAGAGTCTATATTGTCTGATTAGTTTAGTTCATGATTTGACTTCTGTAATTGATTCAGTCTGATTCATGATTAAAAATTAAGTATGAAGTTTTAGACTTGGCCCACATGAGTGCCCATGACTCAGTGTGTCACGGCATCACACTACCACCAGACTTATGAACTTACGTAATTATTAATTATCGCAAGGTAATTATTGGTAGGTAATTATTGCTTTTATCTAGAGATAAAATAAAATGTATTGAATCCGCAGGCCTATAGGAAGTTCTGCGAGGTTGAGGTCTGGACGTGAGGTGTTCACACGTGTCTTCTGAAGCATTAATATGTGCATTAGGGGACTGTGCTATCACTCGACCTTGTCACCTCCAAGAAAATGACTCTCATATGGTTTTCTAATGATGCTGTGCATTAGCCATAAAACTGCAATAACTAATGCATTATTCAGGCTGAAATTACGTCTAGGTAATCATTTGAACTTAGCAATTACCGAGCGAGTGTGTCAGCTTCTTTGTGGTGATTACTGCAAAAATCTCTCCATGAGTGAATCCAAGACTTCATCATTCAAAAGATTCTACTCTCCAGTCAAAAGCTCACACAGGAAAGACTTATGACTCACTGTGAACAAATTCTTTATAGTTATTCTCTCCTTACATTATTGTAAATGATTGACGGTTCTATTCTGTGAAATAAGGATATAATCTTGCCAGTTAGATATTAGGTTCAGAAACATAACATCTGAGTCTTGAGCCAATGGGACAAAAGCCATAGATCTGAAATATTAATTTTTTTTTTTGCATTCAGCAATTTAACACACTTTTATTTAAAACAACTTACAAATGAGGAACATCACAAGCAGTTTGCAATGAAAGTCACCCATATTTGCATAATATATATTCCTCTTTCCACATTCCATATTAAACTTATACTGCAAAATCAAGAAGGCCACACAGGCTCTGATGCTTTTATGTCTTTTGTCATTTTAATTAATTATGCCTACATGTTTCTGTGTTTTGATTGCGATGTTAATTCATCAGGCAAACTATAACAATAATCAAAATATCTGCTGCATAGTTTGTGATGTGATAAAATGTGGTTATTATCAAAACCATCATCAAATGCAGCTGACAGTCAGTTTTCAACCACCCATTCATTCAGAATTGAAAAACTATACATATTAAATTTATGACATGACAGTATTTATGTGATTGACATTATCATTTTATATCTGAATGCTGACACCTTTTGAGTTACATTAAATAAAACATGTTTTGTAAGAACATGAAAGCCAGAGGTTCCACCTGAACACAGGTTTTACTGCAGTTATTTATTAAGTGTGATTAAAAACTTTTATTTTGTCAGTCTTATATCCTGTTTTGTCTCTCGTCTCAAGAATCAGTGCACTTTCAGTGATACACTGCGGTTTGTAAACTGATCTGTGCGTTCGCCCCTCTGGGTATCTGTCTGTTGAGCTCTAAAGACAACACTTCATGAAAGCTCATTTGAGCCTGTCTCTCTCTTTTCCCACGTAGCGCTGTCAGAAGACATCACGTCAACACCATTGTGACTGCGCTATCACTGATGGTTGAGGTAATTAACCCTGGAATTAAAACTGTCAGATCAAACAGGAGACAACTGCCTCCCTTTCCAGTCCCGCTCTCATCATTTCTGTTTTTGCAACTTAACTTCTGTTGAGATGATTTGATACATAAACATAATTTTTGCATGGAACAAATTGTGTAGACTCAGGGAAAATATAACTGGCATCCACTCCTCAAGCATAAGCATTGACAATATATGCCACATTATCAAAGTTATGTTGCATTGAAAAAGTTATTGTACACGCTTGGGTTGCAATTATGTCATAATCCCGAATTCGAGGCCTAAATAAAGCCTTTGGGCTACATATACCAAACGAGTCACAGTCCATCTACTTGTTCTGATTTGGTGTACTATATCTTTTCTAACTGATCAGACAAATGTTTTCCCGTAATGTACAGCTATCCATTTGCATTTTAATTCATCTCAATGCCAGTTGTTTGAGAGCACACTTTTGAGAGCTTTAAAAAATGAATTTTGGCACTGTTTAAGCATAAATACAATACAATGAAATACATGAATATAAAAACCTAAATGCACTGCTATTTGTGAACTGCTAACATTTGGGAATAGGCTTTAGGTCTGCAGTGTAGTTTTAATGTTTACCAGCAGGGCCAAGCTAACCAGACAAGCATGGTATAGATTTGACTGTATTAAATGTACACAATGCCTATATAACCTCCAAAGGCAAGGCTTGGGATGCATCCAAAATCACATACTTCCCTACTATATAGTTGGTGTAAAACAGTATGTGACAAAAGAATTATGTCTAAAGTAACAGTGCTCATAAAAGAGGAGGAAAAAAGTGCCCGGATGACCTACTTCTTCCGGTGAGATTCTGAAGTGTGCATATGATGGACACTTTGCTATCCCATGAGGCCACGGGAGAGGATTTGTGAATGACAGTGAAGCAACGTAACTGACGCTAGTAGGTCACATGATAATGACAACATGAATATATTAGAACATACTTATTTAGCAGTCGTGAAGAAATGACTTATTCAAAATAAGTCCCTACTCAAGAGAGTATGCAATTTCGGACGCAGCCCCAGTCAAGCAGACATCAACATTTGACAAGATGATATACAATAGTAATTACGACTTTCTCTTCAAGGCTAATAGAATGTCACCAACAATTTAAACATCTGTTCCATAGGTTCATCAAATGACTCTTGGTAACCACTGAAAGTTTTCATGACTTCTGAGAAGCAAATGACAACGTTCAACTTGTTCTCTGCTCATCAGGTGTGATTCCAACTTTTTTTGAACACCAATTAGTGTCACTCAGTCACAAAGCCCGGCTTCTTTTCTCTGCCTCCCTCCAGCTCATAATGAAGCTTCTAGAAGAAGCGAGCAGCTCTCTCAGCAACATCATCTCTCATTACCAAAAGTGTGGCTTCAGCAGGGAGAGACCAGTTATAGGTCAAGTGCTGCCGACCCGCACAAATGGCTCTCTTCCATATTGTATTATCATAGGAGCTTGAGAGGACGTGGGTTATTTTAGTTGAGAGTGCCATGCCACCGAATTCAATAATGAGAGTGGGTAAAAAAGCAAATAAACAAGGTCAAGAGTCAGAGCCATTGTGCCAGATGAGATTTTTTGGAAGCCAGATGTCACATTCTGGCCTATAACCACTGCAACTTTAAACTATAACTTTTAACTTTAAACTTATTCCCGAGTATGTGCTGTCACTTCATATGATAGACACAATATAGCTAGAACAAGATATCCCTTCATCACCACAAAGCAGGGTTGGTTGAATTTGTTTTGTGACTTTCATGCAATGTCACCACAAAGCTGTGACTTTATTGGATTGTCAAGCCCCTTGAAGAAAGCTGGAGTGAATTTCCTTGCTTAAGGGTACAGTCGTAATGGCTCATGGCATGCCTTTCATGGTGCCTGAACTATCTACCCATAGCCATTTATGCCTTATCATAGCCATTTATGCCTTATTTTTTACTCCACTACATTTCACCAAAAATTCACGGTTCACAAATTACACTGAACGATTAATTTGTGAATTTGACTGATCCGACTGCATCTTTTCTCGAGTCAACAACTCACGGATTCAAATGATCTGGTCAGACCGAGTCTCCAGTTAACCATCTGGGGTCGACGAACACACCGGCGTGTTCTGCTGGATTTTTTTCCGCATAGCGGTGAAATCGGCTTAAAATACTCCATCATGTATGGTCATACAGATCAATACAAAGCAATACATCATTCAAAACGGTAAAGGGTCAAAGCGGTAATAGAAACCTTTAAGTTTTCTACCTTTAAATTGTCCAATTCAACAAATATTTTATGTTTATGTAATATGTATGAAAAGAGAGAGATGCCCAAGTAGTTCTCTTGTTATATCATTACCGCTTATGTGAACGTGTGCGCTGTGATCTGAGTTCACTGAATTCACAAGACAGACTCAAAATATTTGATCTGTAAAAGGTAAAAGGTAATGATCTGCACACATTTTGTTTTGTTTCTCTAAATTGTATATACTATATAGTATATTTTGTTATTTTCACCTGTTCTTCACACTTGAATTATCAGTAATTGTCAGTGTATGACAAGTTTTGGTAATAAAATAAAATGTTTTCTTACTTGCAGATACATATTAAACTGTTTGCATAATCTTCCTTATTTACTAGTTCCAACTACTTGGCAATTTACAATAATTAATCATGATGTCAGACTGAGCTGTAACCCATTTAAGCTCTATCTGTGAGTCTAGTACATTACAACCACCCCTCACTTTTTTTCAGCAGTACAGTAGGATGAAGTATATAAAATTGCTATATAAATAGGATAAACCAGGGGTACTCAAGTTCAGATGCCAAGGGTGCCACATTTAAACCATATTAAATGTGAAGGGCCACAAATTACAACTTGCATCGTAAAAATTTAATTTATGACAATATTTACAGTTTTTACTTATATAGAAATTCAGTTTATTACCTATCTTGCTAGGTAAGTCTTGCTAGTCTTTGTTCTATTTAAAGTAATACTGAACATAAAATAAAAAATTTAATTTGAATAATAATTTTCTTGCAATATTAATGCAAAAAAAAAAAAAAAAAGAGTTCATAATCAGAGTATTAAAAAACCTTGCTAGGTAAGTCTTGCTAGTCTTTGTCCTATTTAAAGTAGGCTAATACTGAACATGAAAATAAAAAATATGGAACAAAAAGTGGATTAACAGTTTTCTAGCAATATTAATTATTAATATTAAGCAAAAAAAAAAAAAAAAAAAGTTCATATTCAAACAGTTTTTTTTTTCTTTTCAAAACGCTATAAATCCATCCTTTTTTCCCCCAAAAAATCCAAATCTTTTTTTGTTTGTATTTTTTAAAAAGTCTTTTGTCTTTTATTTTTCGTGTTTGTATTTATGAGGAAAACACAATGTTACGTGACAGTTCTCCATTACGGACGTGAGCGGCACTAAAAGACTTTCAAACTTTCACAGAGACCTCAAACAGAAAGCAACCTTTCTTTAAAAATGGCGTTTATCGTGTTTTGGAAAAGAGCTCTACATATATTATCTTTATATTTAAATATTTAACAATTATTGATTAGGCCTATAATATATATAGGCAATTAGCCTACATCAAATGTTCAATTATTTATTATATGTTTTCTTTAGATGACATTATACAGGGTCGCTTTACAAATTTATAAGGCTATTATTATTAGTATACTAATACTAGGCCAACTATTATCCCAGTAGGCTACATCTAACTTTTAAGTTTGTCAGAATTCGCTCAAAAGCAGCTTTGATCAGTTTTTCATGCAAGCCGTGCCCCGTTCCGAACAAAACTGCCGGTTATAACTGGAGGTTTTGCAAGAGTTTCGCGAACTCATTGACGTATTGACAGCTCGTAATTGTAATGGGAGCGCTTTTTGCTACTGTTTATAACCCATTGACAATTTGAAAATAAGTTTTGTTTTTTATGCTGTTAAGAGGATCGATCAGCCAATTACACACTGCAGTAGGCCTAGAGATGCGCGGATCAGCTCTAACGTCACCCGAATCAGCTGTGAAAGTGCGCATCTCTGAATGCACGAGCTATGCATAGCGCACAGCACACACAAGTTGCCTGACAGTTTTACCGCTTGTTTTGCTATTGTTGCGCTTAGCAAGTTAATGTACATTTCGGAGATATCAAGTAGCTAAAGTCTCACTAAACATTCCACACACATCACAATGACGATGAATGTTATTTTTTATTAATCGACCAACGGATTATCGACCGTCCGCAATATACATAGATAAAAATCACACTGTCTAATATTCGCGCAACTTTTGAGCTCAAATTATAAAAAAAGTGCGTTCATCTTTTGCATGACGCGGGCCATAAAATTAATGCCGATGGGCCGGATGCGGCCCGCGGGCCGCCTGTTGAGTATCTGTGGGATAAACATTCATTGATCAGTACTTTTTATAGTACTTTAAGTACATTTTTTTACTTTTACACGTACTACTTAAATGGAATGGGTACTGGAATATCATTTGTATAGGGTATCTGTACTTTTACTCAAGTATTTGATTCAAGTACTTCATCCACCACTGCTTGTTGCTATGAAAACATGTAGAAGAGCACACTCTTTCCACACATTTCTAGAAACAACAGCACACTCTATTCAAACTATTGAGCAAGCTAGCAGAAAGCATGAAGGCTGACCACATCTCTCCCGCAGCAGAGACTCGTCCAGAGCTTCATTTTCTCTCATTCCAGCCCGAGGCCTCTGCATCTAGATCGATATTGTCCATTGCACCGTGGTCCATCTAAGGCTTCCCCCTCCTCCCCGCAGCGTCTGTGCCATGCACACTTCATCCCCTGTCTGTCACCAGCTAATCTCCCGGTTTTGTTTTTCTTGGGTCCGTTGAATAGCCGCGCCGTGATCTGCCGGCGTATCTCAGCCCTGCGCTACTGAATCTATCAACCTTTAAAAGTTAACAAGTTGTCTAGGGAAATGCCATTTGTTACCGGTCCAATAGGAAATGTCAGTGTCTAATAAAACGGTGACGGTTGATACACGTCAATAATGGCAAAGGCTGTCCGATATGCGCTCTCCTGGGTGCCGAGGAGGAGGAAGCGGACTTAAAACAGCAGCCACCTGAAACGGCCACTCTCCACCAGTCCTGCAGGAAATGAACATTGTCAGGAAATAAATCATCCTATTAAGGAAATGCACCATTCCTGGTACCAAAACTGTTGACGAGGGCCCTTACCACAAATGACGGAGACAATCAGACTCGTCTTTCCTCCCAGCACGCTCGTGTGTGCGCGGATTGCTCTCACAAGTATTCATCAATGAGCATTTCAATTTCCAGGGAAGCTCGATGGCCAATCGGCTGTCCGCTGAGGCTGATGGTAATGAGCACCATGCTTCTGTCTGTCTTTTGCATTCTCCCCTCTCTGTGCAACAACAATTACTACTTCAATCACATTAATTTGGGCCCCATAATTGACTAGTATAATTTACAGCACTGTGTTTTCCTGTTATGAAAACCTGATTGGTTTTAGTGCAATAAGAGTCGCAAGGCTCATTTGGAGATCCATAGAGATCACGTGCAGTGTTACTGCCAAATGAGGTAAAACAGACTGAATGTATCACGAAAATGCTTTTCAAATCAATCACTGGGCATTTAAATAGAGATCAATTTGCAATTTACGTTCTATAGTATGAGTGTGTGTAGTATGAATGTAATCCGGACGTCGAATCCAGTTACGTCGCTTCACTGTCATTCATACATCCTTTCCCGTGACCTTATGGGATAGTAAAGTGTCCATCGTATGCTCACTTCAGAATCTCACCGGAAGAAGTAGGTCACCGGGTACTTTTTTCCTGTGTACTGTGATTTCAGACATACTTATTTTGTAACATACTGTTTATCACCTACTCTATAGTAGGGAAGTATGTGATTTCGGATACACCCATTGTCTTTGGGGAGGAAATATGGGGTTAAATAGCCTGTGAACATTCACCTTTCATAATAGTGATTTAAAGGGATGGTTCACCTAAGCATGATATTTATGTCATTATGTTCTAATCGTGAATGACTTTATCTCTTCCTTGAAAGGTAAAGAGATATGTTAAACGTGTTTGAGCTGTTGTTTTCCATACAATAAAAGTAGACATGATTGCGAAGCATTGAAAAGATCCTATACTGAAAAAAATTGGTTAATCAATTTTCACTCAGAAATTAGTATATTTCATAAATAATTTCAAAGAATCGACATGTAATGCACTGAATTAAACTTGAAGTTTTTAAGTAGAAAGACCAAAATAGTCATTTCTTATAAAATGCACTCCAATAATCTTCGAAAAGGAAAAATAACACGGAGCAACATGAAGGTTAGAATAATTTTCATTTTGTTCGAACTGTTCTTTTAAAGCGGCGCTATGCAGTTTGGCCAATTTCTTCGCTGTCTTCTCGCTTTTTGCTCCGGGTTTCTCTATAGAGCTCCCCCTACAGCTTCGGGATAGATATTTGACAACACTGTCGTCAAAACTCATTGGCGACTCTCCCCCCTCCCATCTTCTCCCTCTGGTCATGTGCATCTGTTGTCAAAGAAGCCGGTGAACGCACAGAGCCATGTCCACTGAGGTATGTATGATACACAGAAGGCTAGCATATAAATGTATGTGTGCAGTGCCGTAAAGCAATTCGTTCCAGCCCGCCGGCCCAAAGTTGCAAGGGTGGTTTTTCCACTCACAGGCGCTAGGGGGGTGCGAGGAGACCACCATTCAACCCGAAAAAAAGTCATATAACCATTCCAATGACTCCGAAGCTGTTCAGTTAAGGTAAATTAAGCTAAAAAAAAAAAAAAAAAAAAAACTGCATAGTTCCCCTTTAATATAACATGCATATCTTGAGTGCTTTAGTAACACTTACCAAGGTCCTCAACTCAATGCCAATGCAGTGCAGTATAGTTGTCATATTAGAAGAGAATGTGTTATAAAGGAGAGAGTGTTGCTATCCAATCGCCATAGAAACACTATTAATCTTGTTTTTGTGTACATGCAAGGTCATGCTGCTTTACATGCAGTTTTTCTTTTGTTTGGTTGGACAATGTCATAGCACATTGTGTCAGCTCAAGTGTCAGCGTACAGCCAACACCAGTCCTGGAAAGAGGTGGAGGAAAGATGATTTCCCTAAAGACACTTACAGCAGTATATTACGTGCTTTTCATAAAACATTGATTACTAGGGCTTTTTCCTGAACATGTTGGAGGTTTGATTTTATCAAAGGGGTGTAAACGTGACTAATCTCCTTAGATTTTGCCTCATTTATGTATTTATTTTTATATTTAAATTATCAGTAGCTACTATCAAAAGAGGGTCATGATTTCCTTTGAACTTTCAGCACAATCTAAAGTCAGGAAAAGAAAGAAATAAAAAAGTTCATCCATGGGAATTAGTGTTCAGCCTGAGTAGTTAATTGCTTTGATTGATTCCTCCCACCCCCCTCCTCCTCCTTTCCCCTCTGTTCTCCACCGTGGCTCCATCTCTTTCTCTGTCCCCGGTTTCAGGCCGTCTGGGGTAGAGGTTATTTTCAAGAAAAACTCCATTGTTTCTCCCGGTCGTAAGATCACTGTCTTCCTACTGGGACTTTGACTGAAACAGAATACGTAGACATGGTCTTTCAGCACCACTGGCCTCTTTCCAGATATATATATATATATCGAGGTAATGCGCACACACATAATGGGTTCTATCTGCTGGCCCTTACCGTGGCACCAGCTCAGCTCTCCCAGTTACTGTTTTTGGAAGATGAATATTGATTGGGCCGCTGTTACAGCACTAGTCGCTGTCTTCCTCTCTCTGCCTCAGTGTCATGGGGGACGTGAGACATTGGCCCCTAATAATAGGCCAGTAAGAACACCTCTCTACTCTGGAGACATAGAGCAAGTTTCATTCTGTCCTCTCCTCCTCTGGAAGATTGGATCGTGGACCACTAAAGGCTTCTTTCAGCAGCTATCTCAGGATAGACATGAGATTCCGTGTGACAACGGAGCTCTCCGTCAATCACTCCTGTTTTGCTGTGACGAGCTGTGGGTATGCACCTAATAACCTTAAATAACCAGATTTTCAGAGGATGTGTGCCACATTCATTGCATTAAAGATGTTTGGATTGTTTTATGTGACAATTTAAAGCAATATGCCACTGGAGACATACATTACAGTGATTTTACCATGAGCAAAGTGACTTCTCAAGGCCTGTTCACACAAAGGACGATAACTATAACAATAAAGATATGGTTATAAAAAGTGTTCCACAAGTCCACACCACAACCATAATGATAATGGCAAAAAGAAATGATATCATTGGAATCACTTTCACTACAAGATTTCCTCATTGACTTTAAAGAGCTTGAGCATTTAAAGCTGCAAATGCCAAAAATGCAGTGTACACTTGTTATAAACTGAACAATATCGTGTTTTGGTGTGGACGCTAATATAATTATCGTTCTTGGTGTTAATGGGTCTTTATGCACAACATGAAGCAATTTTATATCAATAGATTTTCAAAAATCAATGTAGAGCCTACATTTAACTAAGATTAAAGACACCAATACATTTTCAGTTTGCACATTTTCAGTTACATTTAGAAGCAAAAAACAAAACAATTTTGTTCAGTTATCAAAACAATTTTACAGGTCACAGGTGTGTGTGTGTTTTGTTTTACAAAAGGCCTCCAGTGTGACTCATTCAATGGAATAGGGTCCATTTAAAAATACACATTTTAAAAGTTAAAGTTTTTTATAATAAATGCGGATGTTTTGAATTTGGAACTGTGTTCTCATTAACCTTTGGAATAATTCAAACGGAATGAAAATGGCATTTTGTCATAATTATAACGATTATAAAGACGTCATAACCTAGCCTAGATTTAGCACAAGTAAAAAGTAATTGATGCACTTTAGAAGTGCTTTCTGATATACTTTGCATGCAGAGAAAAAAAAAGTATAGTCTTACAGTCATGCCCTGACATTGTTGAGCTTTTTTTTTTTTTTTGTGCCGTTCCATATAACCCCTATCTTAATATTAGACTGAATTACCCGAGACCATCAAAATTGTTATATCACTCACATTCACCATTGAAGGATTTCTCAAGACCCCCTAGATAAGCCATTTAATTTCCGCCTGTGGCTGCGAACACTGGAAGAATACAATTATTTTATCTAAGTTGTCGTCTTATGACCGGATTCTTGAGCTGCTGCGACTTCTATGAGCCAAAAAATGAATAACAGTTTTGTCATTTTCATTAGAAGAAGAAGAAAAAAATCCTCCACACTTTTAAAATGTTCATTTACATAAGCATATAAGGAGCTTATGTTTTGGGCCACTAAAGTCTTTATGCAATGCAAAAATTATTTCCCTGTTATTTGCATTGAAATATGCAAATTTTGATGTATTCAAATCTATCTGCATTCACACTAAGTGTGAGTTCAAATCACATCAAAATCTCAGATCTGACAGTTCATATTCTTCATTATGAATCTTTTACTTCTCATAAGTGAAACTGCTCTTTGAAGCATATTTTACATTCTATGCACCTTTAACAGGACCCATCACTCAACTCAGTTACAGTAATTGGGGAGTTTTGCAAGTGCTTTGAAGGTGCTTTGTTAAAATGTTGAATTAATAAAATATAAGGCATGCAAGTGGCATCTTCTAAACAAATATTATCCTTGGTTTTCTCTTAGAAGTGTCACTCAGTAGAAAAGTAGTGAATCTAGGATCTTAAGTGTGTTTTCTTTATTTAAAGAAGCACGTATGAGTCCTAACCTCTTTTACATATGAGTCAAAGTGTAAAGGGGTCATTACCGTGGCCCTTTTCCTCTTCATTATTTCTGTATCTCTCTCACCATGAAGCAAACTCAATTACCCAGCTACGTTTTGGCCCTCTGATGAATCTTCAAATTATGCTTTTTTTGCCTCTTTAATTTTTTATGCAAGCATTATATCTGGAGTTTAACTGCAAGTACCATTTTATTGAATATATCATTGGGAACTATATTTAAATCTGAAGTGGGCAGTCGTGAAATAGATAGTAGATTATATTTAATTGACTAATTACATAGCCATGATTAGTTTTTCTGTAGATTAGTCTTTGTAATGTGATCCTACATGCAAATGTACTGCCAACCGGCTATTTTCAGCTATTTTAGTTATGAAGTTTTAAATATTCATGATTTATAAAGTTAAAAGATGAAGCCGCAGGCAAACGCATATAGTCATTTTACCCTACCTCTGTGAAGCTTTAGAAGTTAGAAACACAGTTCTGTTGTGTTACTTAGTAAATACGTATCAAACGATAACCTTGATTCGTCAGCACACGCGTGAATATGCTCTCAAAGTTCAACAAACTGTATCGTTTAATTACATCAGTAAGAACTATTAAAAATAAAAATTAAAAATAACAAGATATGTGTCAAGTATGTCATTTCTTCACTGCTTCTGAATGTTTATAGGAAACTAACTGCAATTTAACAATGTTAACATGAAGACATGAACTATTATTTTATGTAAAATGTCCCTTTCCTTTTTCACATGGGCGGAAAAAAATCATCAAATTGTTTTGGAATTTGTCATGGTATTTGTACATAGTGTAATAATGAATTAAATGCATATGCAAACAATGTATAAACAATTATTACAAATAATAAATAATTTATAAATCAGCTAAATGATTACATCAAAATGCTGGAGACATCAGCAATGCAAGTATTATGAAAAGTCTTGTGCTGTGTGTGGGCACTGGAGCAAGGTTAGCTGGTTCTTCTGTCCCACAACACCTTGATGAAAAACAGAATGGGTAAAAGGAAGTGTGAAGGAAATATTGGCAGAGTGAGAAGCCCGATGCCCTGTCCAGCTGCAGGCAAGCATATTTATGAAGCCATTCTAGAGCACATTGAGCCAACATGCGGCCCCAGTGGGGACACGCGCCGCCCTGCTGGCTTGCCCTGCTTGACTCGCGCGCACACACACAGGATAATAAAACACTGAGCTCAGAGCTCCAGTTCGGCTGTGTGGAGGATGGACCGCCACTCCTCAATCCAATTACCATCTGATTACAGGCAGCTGCTAAAGCAGAGCGCTTTTCCTCATTAACAGCAGACACCTAGGGCTCTTCAACCTGCGGAAACAGCAGATGAGCAAGCTGAAACAAGCACACGACACGCTATCTCAAACCACCCGTAGCATGAGCTGCCATCATGTTGTAACAGGACAGAGAGGATTTTATTTTATTTTATTTTAGCACTAGACAGACAGACAGACAGACAGACAGACAGACAAACACATGTAGAAAGTAACTTCTGTGGAAATCTATTGAATTTATTTATATTATATTATTTTTGGGATGGATGGATGGATGGATGGATGGATGGATGGATGGATGGATGGATGGATGGATGGATGGATGGATGGATGGATGGATGGATGGATGGATGGATGGATGGATGGATGGATGGATGGATGGATGGATGGATGTAGAAAGTAGCTTCTGTGGAAATCTATTGAATTTATATTATATTATATTATATTATATTATTTTATAGATAGATAGATAGATAGATAGATAGATAGATAGATAGATAGATAGATAGATAGATAGATAGATAGATAGATAGATAGATAGATAGATAGATAGATAGATAGATAGATAGATATCTGTAGAAAGTAGTTTTTGTGGAAATCTATTGAATTATTTATGTCCGTCTTGTATAATTGTAAGATGAAATGCAGGAGAACATATTTTATGTGGATTCGATAACTCAGATTGTCAGGCATGAAGGGGATGAAAGAGAGGAGACTTAATCTATATTGAGTTGGCTTGCAGGACAGCTAACACAAAATCAATTCTTTTCACTCGCTGCTGGTGCCAAACAAGCCCACTTGGACCATGCGATACTCTCTCTCTCACACACACATATACACACACACACATGCAGGTGGGCAGAAACGAAGGAAGAATGTCCCATAGCTCATGGCATGATGCAGGTGCAAGCACACACAGACACACACACACACACATCACATCACAATAAATTATTAAGGCATCTCTTCATCTTTCAGGAAGCACCTGGGCCATGATCCAAAAACAGCCAAACACCCTCAAAGACTCGCTGACCAAAACAGAATCCCCGTGTAGTCCTCTGTACCGACTGTGGTCTCTATTTAAATCGATTTGAATGAATGAGTAGGAGAAAAGCATCAATCTTGAAGGAAAAGTTCACCCAGAAATGTTGCCATTATTTACTCTCCCTCATGACGTTCCAACGCAAAATGTCAAAACTGTTTTCCATACCAGGACAGTTCTTGTCTCCAAAAAGGACAAAAAGCAGATAAAATCATCATACAAGTAGTTAATATGACTCGTGTGCTATTTTTCAAGTCTTCTGAGGTCATTTAATAGTGTCTGTAAAATATACAAATGCAGACTGTAATTAATACGTGTGAACCAGTGGTGTGTGGCCGTGCAAAAAGCCATCCGCTTGCAGTATAGAGCAGCTCGGGCATTCTGCCCAATTTGTGTTTCTCTAAATAAAGAACGTAATACAGTGTCAGTATAATAATGGCGAGCAAATGAAGATAAAATGGTCATTTTTGGTCACCCATTCCTTTAATGTGTTAATCATTAAATGAACAATTTTCACTACAGAGTCTCTTTGTCTCTAATGTCAGAAGGACTGACCTCAGGTTAAATCAATTGTAAGTCACTCTAAATTACAATGTAAAGTTATACAAGTGAGTCTCCTTGGGAAAGAGCTGATTTTGAGCGCATTATTAAATGATAACCATGTAAGAGCTCATACAATATTTGCATGAAATATTTAATAATTTGACCACAAAGCTCATTTTGCCTTAATTTATTATTATGTTTTACATTTTAGGGAAATTGGGCTTATTAGCCACCTTGTTTTATAATCTCCTGATAAAACCAGACCTCCGACACTATTAATTTTTTCAACCTGTTATATCTTCTATTATAAATAGAGTGGAAATGAGGACGTTTTTTTTTCTCTCTCTCTCTCTTAAAATGACTGTTCTTTTTATACGTGTGCTTTTAATACATGTTCTGATCTCCATCGGAAATGAATTAAAAGAGCAAAGCTATTTTTACTCACTGATATGGTGCAAAAAGTCACTGTTAACTCTGAAAAAAAAAAGACCTTCTCAAAGTTTTAATTCTGTTCATTTAGGTCATAATATTGACCTACAGTCTGCAGATTTGTTCTATAAGTATGCAAGAAAGAGCGGTCTGTGAGTATATGTGCATCCTAAACTAACTCTTACAGGCTTGGCAGACCCTTACAGAAAGAAAATATATTTCCATATACAGGTGCTGGTCATATAATTAGAATATCATCAAAAAGTTGATTTATTTCAGTAATTCCATTAAAAAAGTGAAACTTGTATATTATATAGACTCATTACATGCAAAGTGAGATATCTCAAGCCTTTATTTGTTATAATTTTGATGATTATGGCTTACAGCTTGTGAAAACCACAAAATCAAAATCTCAGAAAATTAGAATATTACATGAAATCACACAGTAATTACACAGTAATCCCATGGTCATTGAACCAGGTTTTGGTTATTTTGGCAGTGTGGGCAGGTGCAAATCCTGCTGGAAAATGAAGGAAGCATCTCCATAAAGCTTGTCTGCTGAAGGAAGCATGAAGTGCTCTGGAAATGTCCTGGTAGACGGCTGCGTTGAGTGGATAGCACAGTGGACCAACACCAGCCGATGACATGGCTCCCAAACCAACACAGACTATGGAAACTTCACACTGGACTTCAAGCATCTTGGATTGTGTGCCTCTCCATTCTTCCTCCAGACTCTGGGACCTTGGTTTCCAAATGAGATGCAAAATTTGCTCTCATCAGAAAAGAGGACTTTGGTCCACTGTGCTTTATTAAATCCAGAGTCAACGCAGCCGTCTACCAGGACATTTTCAGAGCACTTCATGCTTCCTTCATTTTCCAGCAGGATTTGCACCTGCCCACACTGCCAAAAGAACCAAAACCTGGTTCAATGACCATGGTATCACTGTGTAATTACTGTGTGATTTCATGTAATATTCTAATTTTCTGAGATTTTGATTTTGTGGTTTTCACAAGCTGTAAGCCATAATCATCAAAATTATAACAAATAAAGGCTTGAGATATCTCACTTTGCATGTAATGAGTCTATATAATATACAAGTTTCACTTTTTTAACAGAATTACTGAAATAAATCAACTTTTTGATGATATTCTAATTATATGACCAGCACCTGTATGTATGATCAATAAATGATTTAAATATATTGAAAAACATATGGATTAATATTTTGCGTCAATATATTGAATAATACATAAAGAATTGCCACTTTTCATATATTGAAAAATGTGACAATATATTTACTGTTACACTAATGTGTATTGACATGAGTTACTTTAACTCAATTAAGTTATGTGTCTGCTACACAAAGTATTTGAGTTGAGATAACCAGGAACGTTGTGTTGGTATTACTTAAGGGTGCATGTCAAAAACATGTAAAGTCTAATTGATCAAACACAAATTAGTAGAGTTCAAAAATGCAAAGACTTGACTCAATTAATTTTGAGTCAACATGCAATATTTTTACAGTGTGTGGAAACTTGTTGCCTTGCATTTCTCAAGCATGGTTTACTCAACAGTGTAAGTTGTTAAAACAAAGACACAAGAGAGCGTTGGGATAATGATAGACCATTTCATTTGAAGTCATCATTATGCTGATCAGTGTTTGCTTTAGTTGGGCACTAGACCCTGGACTTTGTAACTCTAGTTTTAAAATATTTAAAGAAAGCATGTTATTTCCAAAAGTGCATACTAGCTTACTGAGTGTTATGTGCAAAATACACCCTACTAGTTATTTCTGTTTGTTTGTTTGTTTGTTTGTTTATATTATATTAAATACTAGGCATTCATTTACAATAAACACATTATAGTACAATATTATGCTACACTGCTTTCATGGCCTCATCTTTTTGCATGTGAGTGGCATACAGTTATCAACTTGGAAATGAACAACAACAACAACAACAACAACAACAACAACAATAATACTTCTAAAAGATTTGTATTTCAAATAAATGCTTTTTTTACTTTCTATTCATCAAATAATACTAAAAAAAGATTATCACATGATATTAAGCAGCACTGTTTTCAACATTGATAATAATAAGTGTTTCATGGTTGATAATAATAATAATAATAATAATTATTATTATTATTATTACGGCTGCTGAAAATTCAGATTTGCCATCACATGAATCGCAGTTATTTTAAATTGTAATAATATTTCACAATAGTGCTGTTTTAACTGTATTTTTTTTAATAACCCAACCTTGATGAACGTAAGAGACTTCTTTTCAAAAACATTAAAAAAAATAAAATAATAATCTTCCCAACCCCAAACTTTTGAACGGTATAAACTCGTTATATTTTAGCATTGTGTCTTTTGTTGTTATGCTCATGCATGTGTTGTGCCAGAAGTTTAGTGCTTAAATTGTATTATATATTTCTTAAAGGGGTGGTATAATGCCCTTTTCACAAGATGTAAAATAAATCTCTGATGACCCCAGAGTGTGTATGTGAAGTTTTAGCTCAAAATACCCCACAGACATTTTTGTATAGCATGTTAAAGTTGTCACTTTTTGAGGGTGAGCAAAAACGCACTGTTTTTGTGTCTGTTCCTTTAAATGCAAATGAGCTGCTGCTCCCGACACAGTGGGCGGAGCTACAAGAGCTCCTGTCCTTTTACCTCACACAGACATGCACTGAACATTTCAAACACTTTTAGCCTTTTATGTTCAAACCAGAGTTAGACAATGATGGAGAGACTCAAGAAAAAGTGACAACATGTAGAAGCAACAGAACATTTCTCAATGGTTAGTTGATCAATTTACCAGCCGTTTGTTGTAGTTCTTAAAAAACTATTTATTTAAAAGCAAATATCTCCCTTTGCTTTGAACTTTGAGCGTTGCAACTTTGTAACAGCAACGTTACACACTAACTAAAGTGAAATCATAATCAACCACCCCTTTAAATTATATATGTTCTGTAGTATATTGGTTGTGTGTTTGCATGTATGTCAATAATGTTGTCCTGAAAATGCTGAAGGAGTCTGCCTGTAACATTACAATATCATATAGCGCAGAAGCAGCATTATTAGTATTTAAGCATGCTAATCAGATCATAGATATGACTTTAACACCATAAAGTTAATGTCAACAGTACATGATCTAGCTATGGGTTCATGTGATTCTTTCACTGCCCTTATATTCTTTTTCCCCCTATTTGTCAGATTTGATTCTTATGAGCAGGGGATCTTGCTTCTGTCCTTTGCCCAACTCAGCTGCTGATTTGAGCGGAAGGTTTTTGCTGCATTCTGCCCAATGGTGGTGGCACAGACAGGGCATACCTGCCAGGCCGACTATAGCAGGCACAATATTTGAGTTGCAATCTCATGGCGTTTGCCTTTGCAGATAACTGTGGAAGGTCACTGCCAGCTCATGCCGATGTCTTGATTTACAACTGAGCTCTGGCCTGATGCACATACTGATAAGATTTTTTATTGTGCTCTCAGGGACATCTTTTCAAATGTGGTTAGCATTTGAGAGCCCCTCTCCGTCTGAATTCTTCTTTGCAATGTAATATTGTTACATACCTTAAGGTAGGTTCCTTTATTCTAAGCTTTTGATGTGAACAATAAATTTGAGCACAACAATATTTCTGTAATAAAAGTCTCATATGAGAAACGTCACTCTAGCGACGTTTATTCAGCACCACCAAACCGTCACTCTGGTGACATTCTCACCTCAGTCTGGAGGATCAATCGTCAAGCCAGGGCCATTTTCGGGTAATATCATGCGTTTGAATGACACAAAACATGATATTGGCTTTAGCTGCAATATACAGAGATATTTCTGAGCTTCTAACCCCAACCATAAATAAACCAGCCTCTCAGGTGCATACTGTGGCACTTTTTTCCAATGTGCAAATATTTATGTTTACAGTACTGTACCTTACTGCAACTTGATATACACAAATGCTAATTGTATTTTAATCTTTTTAGATTCATAAAACATTGAATTCATGGAAATTAGTATTGTATATAATGGATGAGATTGAATCCATCCAATGCATCACATTTATTTAAATAATTTACCTTACATTTCACTAGCAATTCATTCTGTTCTGTGGTTGATTTCTGGTGCCATATTCAGCTAAAATGATTGCAAAAATCTGAATAATTGTATTGTATTATATTATATAGTACAATTATTGTCACTGCACATTTGTATGCCAATTATGTTTTTGTAATAATGTCTATTGTATGTTTCAGGGTATATCCAAATATAGAAAAAATTTACATGTACATATTATATATGCATCAGACTTAAATCAGGCTGGAAAAAACAGTGTATGGCATACAATAAAAAAAAAAAAAAAAAAATAGTTGCACCTATATGTCAACTAACTCAGAGTATTAGTTGGGTATTAGACTGTTACAGGTGGGGTTATTAGTAGAATAAGTTGACATGTAGTTGCAAAGTCACTTATAGTCAGTAAAATGTCTGTTGGGGAGCATCAGTGTTAGCAGATATTGAGCAGACCGTCGACTAATACTCTAATGACAGTTAGTTAACATGTAGGTGCAACATTACTTATTGTCAAAAGAATGTCTAAAGGGGATCATCAAAATAAAGTGTTACTGAAAATTAATACTTTTTGAAGACATGAGGAAATGGCGATTTTAAATTTGAATACAAATGTCTATTAGAATGGAGTTGATGATGGCACTAGAGTGACGTTTTGGATTGCCCTTTTAACAGTATGCCTTTCTTTAAGAAATTCTGCTGTGCGGTTTCCAGACAAGCTTCTGAACACTTGGCACAACCAAGCACAGCATGCTTCAGCTCTCCAAGAAAACCATGAAACTTTGATGGAAAATCATTTCACTACGGGCTCTCCTCTGCCTTCCCCCCTTCATCTTTCTAAAGGTTGGTTTGATCTTTATCTCTCCTCTCAAAAACATTTCTGTTTGCCTTTCGGCCTCCTCGTCCATCGTCAATCTTACAGCCTCTGACAGAACAGCTCGACCAATTGCTTCCTGTGTGACGGCAAATACAACTAATGGGACAAAACAGCCTTAAACATAGAGCGAGAACTCTCGGAGAGAACCTCAAATCCTCAGTCTCTTGAGATTATTATGAGGACATCTGAGCGGTGCAGCTTTGTTTGCTATAGTCTTAATGAGCATCATGGTACATCAAGATCTCTCCTCTCCCCTGAAGTCCCATTAGTGCGATGAAACACTTTGTTCCCTATTATTTCACCCTTTCTGCGAGTGTTTGCCGCTACTTAACCTCTTAATTGTACTGCATAACCCTTAGATATAATGACAGCATCTTGTCTCTAGCGTCACATTTACACTTGTGTATGTTTTTATCTTGTTAATTCACATTTAACTGTCTCCACTTGAGGATCAATGCAGTAACATGGAATGAGCTTTATAATCTTCAGAAATAAACTGTGACTCAGATAATAACTGCTAACCTAGCAGAAAAAAATGGCACTAAAAGTGTGCAACAATAACCTTGGGAACGTGCGCAAGAGAATCTAAGAAGAAGAAAAAAAAATTTTAAACAACAGTGCACTGATTAATTTAGCCTACATTTACATATAATACCTGACACAAGCTGCCTTGACAAACGTTTGCGGTCGCAAATGTTCGGGACTGTAGCTGTACTTGGCAAGCTGCTACTTCTCTCCTACCATATGGCAGTTTGACAGTGTTTTCTCTGCTAATTAGTACCTTACACATAAGCCAGGGCAACGGACCAAATGTCAAAGCATTCCTCCTATTCTTGCATCAATAATACCACCTGAAAAACCTAGACAAACTTATATATGTATTTTTCAAAGAGAGCAAAAGTGGGATTGCGATCAGAGATTTCAACATTAGGACACATCCAGAAAAACACATTCAGTGAAACTAAACATTGTATTTATGTTGCAAGACTCTGGGTTAGGTTCTCCCATTAGAAAAGTTTACATGGATATGTACAGAACAATACCCAGACAGCAAAATAGTGTTGGGCCAGATCCGGGCCACATCTGGTGCATTTGCATTCCACGAGTACCAGATGTGGGCCGGATCCGGAGCGACACTATGTTGCTGTCTGGGTAGGAGCTTTCAGAGTATTTCATTCCACCTCTGAACACAATAATATTTGCACAATGAACATATGTTCTAGAAACTGTTTCATTCTTAGGTATTTATCAGTGGGTTTGTCTCTAAATGGCCTCACCATACTAAGAGAGAGACTCGAAGATACAGACTTCAAGGTTTTAAAATGGTCAAAGTGGTTGTTCTATTAGTGTTGTAATTGGCAATAATTGTATTTAATACAGTTTGATAGAGTTCATCCCTGCTAGTGCCAAAATGTTGATTACTAATCAAAATATTACCTTCAGAATACTTACAATCGATGTAAACCAGGCAGAAGCAGTCAATTCCATAAAGATGGAGTTTGTAATTTTGTTAAGAAAGTAATTTAGGCAGATTAACTTTTGATTATGTGTTTCCAACTTAACTCCCATAGTGAAGCTATTATGTCAAGCCAGTATCTCAAGATCTAGTATGACTAACCCGCTGTTAGTCAAGGGACAGTCAAGCCGCAGTCACACTAAACTTTGAGCGTGCAAAATTTCTTCGGACACTGCAACGGTCATGATATGATGTAACGCTCCGCAGCGTCTTTTTATAAACATGAATTCAACATATAACAAATAGTAATACACTCAAAATGTAAAAAAATATACAATCTACTCAACTGCACAAAATATTGTTCTATTAATACAGCCAAGAGGTCATGCAGAGAAATATCGGTCTTCTACTGGTCAAATGTGTTCATGTGATGTGAATTTCCAGCTCAGAGTTCACCAAACTTGAACTTTGGAACGCAGAAAAATGTGAAATTTTTCCCATGAGCTTCCTTCTGTGGTCTGCTGCATTCACATGCGTATGAATGGAAGTCAATGGAATAAAATGGTCCTGTAGTGTGACAGGACCTTAAGTCTTACTTTTTGGTATCAAATTAGGTAAATTTATGTTTTTATGTAACTGACTTATATGAACAGTCTTAAAGAGTTTAAGTTTAAGTCTTGAGGCTATACTTTTTAATGATTTGTCTGATGCTCTCTACTTCCATTGTAAATGCCTTATTGTAAACATCTGATGGGTGAATCAAAATAATGTTTAACCATAACTGACTCTCTGTAATGCATGCAGGAGTTTGCTGACATGGGATTGGCTGACATGTCTGACATGACAAGGTGGTTTTGGAAGGCGGATGTGTGGTTGAAGTAGTGGCAGTTGTTTTATTTAGTGGTTTATTCAGAAGTATAGCAAAACATCTGAAATCATAGCATCTGTATTGCTTTGTGGAGTCTTTTAGACAGAAAATACTATTCCAGTACATGTTGAAGAACAGGCTAATCTGATTCTATTTTTTAACAGTTCGTAACACATGCTAAGCACTCCAAATTTCATTGACACATTGCCTTCTGACAGCATGAGTATTTACATATAAATAAATATTCCTGTGTGGCTATTTATTCAGTCACAGCATGTAGATTGAGATCTTTTACATGTTTGGCTTTTCATAATTACGCTGCCATAAAATGACTCAGAAAGATATCAACCTCAATTTTTGAATATTTTCAAAGCGTTTACATTACAATGTTCTTCTGGGTTTTCTTCTGGGACAATACAGTGCACAAATAACATTACAGACAAGAAAAGAAAAGAAAAAAGATGTGGTTTGCTGCCAACATGTTTACAACCCTTTAATCTGTCATATTGCAAGATCATTTCATGATTCAAAAAAACAGTGATTGCAATTTTTGGAAACAAGTTACCCATTCATATTCGTTGTCTCTAGAAACTTGTGCTTTGTTGTCTCTTACTGTATATGCCAAATGCCAAATGGTTGCAAAGTTACTTACAGTCAAAAGAATGTTCAAAAGGTACCATCAAAATAAAGTGTTACCAAGTGTGTGTGTATATATATATATATATATATATACATATATATATACATATACATATATATATATATACATATATATATACATATACATATACATATATCAGCTTTCTTTCCTTCCATTGACAGCTAGAGAACTACCACTCTGACGCTTCAAAAAGTCCATAAAGAGATTCTAAAATTTTATGAAGAGACTTGATAGCTTTATATGATGAACAGATTGAATAGAGGCTTTTCTTCACATTTAAACATTCATCAACTCTCACATCAGTTGTGGTAAACGGGAGCATGTTCGCGTGACGTGCGACAACCAGTGATATTCATTCTCATGTTATGCAGCACATTTGAGGTTTGTTGAAGCAGGTTCGATGGAGCTTCTGTTTGTAGTCATTGATCAATGTTTAAATGTGAATAAAAGCCTAAATTAAGTCTGTTCATCATATAAAGCGATCAAGTTTCTTCAGAAAATGTGGACTAAACTGTTCGATTCTTATGGATTAGTTTTACGATTACTTATGAAGTTTTGAAGCTTCAAAGTGTCAGTTGACATTCTAGAGGGACAGAAAGCTCTCAGATTTCATTAAAAAGATCTTTATTTGTGTTCCGAAGAAGAACAAAAGTCCTGTGGGTTTGGAAAGACATGAGGGTGAGTAAATAATGACAGAATTTTCATTGTTGGGTGAACTAACCCTTTAACTGAACCAAACATCATGACATGTTTTTAAAAAAAAAAAAAGTTCTAAATTGACTTTGAGGAAGCTTTGCCTTTCAAAATGTTCAGTAAATAACACAATTTCTTCAGCATTTAAAGACTGATTCATTTTAATAAAGCAAAGCCGCCTGGTTAGCCATACTGTTCTCATATGAGTGACTTTGTAATTTGTCCCCTGACACTTCTGCAAGGTTGTATAGATGCAGTCAGGTGCTTGGGGCCAGACTCAGGGATGTTTGAGCCCTCTTCCCCCTGCTAAGGATCCTGACATCAGGGTCAGTGATAATGGCTGTGGCCAGATGGTCCCTGTCCACTGGGAAGAAAGGATGCAGACAGCATGGTCACTCCCTTGCTTTAGAGGTTGCATATTTCACCACTATTTAATACTTATTACATGCATCGTTTATCTTAATTATTTCTCTATGAAAGTTTGATGTGGAACACAACATAGTTGACACAAGAGTAAGTACTTTGCCCTTGTTTGCAGATGATGAGGTGGGAGGCAAGAGGTCTTAAAGGTACAGCAGATAAAACAGATTTACTAAGCAGCCACTTTACCTCATAGTATTTCAGTTTCTTATTCACAAACCACCTGCAATCCAGTCTAACCAGGACTTAAATATACTGCGATAGTGCTGTGTCTTAAAGTTTTTTGTGGGGTCTATTCAAATAGGTTTTCATGATTGAAAGTTCAAAAAACACCTTTTTCTCACATATGTGACATTGTTGCAGCTCCTCTTCCCAGTCTGTCAGTAACGCTCTGGGGTGAGTTTCCCAAAAGCATCGTTAGCCAACTATGATCGCCTGTTCTGTCGTTATCAGCTTAGTTCAATGAGTCGGTGTATCCCGAAAACATAGTTCTAACGAACATTCACAAACAGCATCTGAAAGTTGTGTGGTTGGAACGACAGCTCTCGACCTGTGGTTAGAAGCATTGTTTCTTGTTTGCATGACATGTGGACTCAATAAATCTTTATCTTGAGCCAAGTAAGCAAGCTGACATTCAGTACAATCTATATATTTTATTTAGAAAAGTAACTGAGAAAAATGAGAAATAGTCCTCAGATGCCATTTCTGTCAAGACCACTACCGTCCAATACAATTAGCATACAGTTTGGATTGGCGGTATGGTTCCGTTCTGGGCGAGAACTCCCTGAGCATCCATGCAGCCTAGCATGGATAAGAGCAGGGAGAGCAGCAATAACCCCCCTAAACAGAACAGAACCAACATGAATGTTTGCAAATATATGTAATTCAAGATTTTAAAGTACAACATAATTCGAGAATTTATTCTGATTCAAGGGGAATCAGAATGCCAAATCCTGACTGGGCGAGAGGAGGAGCTGGGGATGGAGGAGGGTAATGAGCTCCTGAGAAACGCGATAGCTGCTGATAATACTGAAGGAGCTTATATATATATACGGTGATAGGCGTCGTATTCCTATAGGTAGATGTGGATCAGCTGAGAGTCAGCTGATGCGAGCTTGACTAACGTGACCTGCCAGAACTAACATAGCGTCAGTGTCTATAATTTAAAGCAAAACATCTAGCATTAATTCGATCTCAAACAGATTCATTGAAATAAGTTATTACTCCACCACCTGTGTGACATCACATGATTGACCAATTTGCAACAGTATGGTTTCGGCAAACAGTCGTGACTAGCTAGGTTATTTCTTCAACGATGCGTTGTACTATGGTAGTCAAGCAGCGAGTTACGTCATTGTATGGGAAAAGTGAAATGTGCCCTCCTTCTGAAAAGTGTAATGTGCTCTGATTGGTCAGCTGGATCATTGTGTTGGGTAATAGTAATTGCACACCCATAACCACTTACCATAACCACGTTTTCCAGGGTGGAAAAAATGTATTTAATCTTGTACATGGGGACAACCCACTAATAACGCAACTCAACAAGCCTCACCATGTTTTTGGCGTATGTCTTGGGCAGGAATTATTTAAATGAGGAATACTGTGACGTACATTCCTGGTAGAAAAATAAAATCAATGTAAGCATTTCAGGGAGTTCAGAAACAGAGACACTGATAATAATAAGGAATAACTCTCTTAGTAGTGACTTTGTGCTTTGGAACTTTGCAAACCTTTTTCAGCTCAAACAGCAAAATTACACACTTTAAATAAAAATAAAAAAGAGTCCTGTCTTCTCCACTGTTTAAATACAAAGTGTTAATTTTAGATTACTGCAACCCACACTATGTCAGTGTTTGAATAAAATCTCTAAATGGTAAAATAGTGATAATTTTATATTTTCATGATGCCTGGTGTAATAGCTGTGGCAATGTGTGTTTCACACTCCCGGTACACTGTAAAATGTAATTAGTTGACCTTACTTAAAAAAAGTATGCAAACTCGTTGCCTCAAAAAAAATAAGCAAAGTAATCTTAAGATTAGTGAGCTAGAAAAGCTTGTTTATTTTAAGTGTGCAGTACTAAATCAAGTAGTACCACTAGCACGTTTTTTTTTTATGTTCATGTAACTTAATAGTCATGACTAGTGTTAACTTAGTTTTTTCATTTTGTGTGGATTGCTTGATATAAATTTAACCCCACTTAGAATTACTAAATACCTACAACTTAACACTTTTAGTTCTGCTCACTCATTTTTCATTCTGGGTGCAACCAATCAAAACTCATTCATGGCTCCCATCATGCATTGCTGCATGAATAAATAATGAGCTTATGATCAGGGGTGATCTGTTTGTCACCATTGTTGAGATTCATACGCTAATTCTTGGTGTGTGCCTACATAAAAAATAAAAATAAAAATAAAAAATGTAAGTTTTTTTTATTATTTATTTGGATTTCATTGAAATGGCTAAAAATATTATGCTGTACCAGGACAGTGCTGCAATAATTAATAAAGTAAACCTAACTCAGAAATTGGGCTCTATATGATTTCAGTGAATCAGGTCAAATGATTGTGAAATAACGATTATGTTAAAACACAACCATCACCATCAGATCACCTTTTCTATTTGTTCATCTGGCTGTTATAACTCAGGTACAGCAGCCAAACAAAATGTTAAATTAATGATATAAGGGTCAAGAGCCCAACTAAAACAAACACTAATCACCACAATGGTGACTTAAAATTACGGTTTTCACCTTCAGCCAATAGTAGCTATTGAAGGGCAAGTCTTGGCGTGGCCATATATCGCCGTCTAGCGTAGAGAGGACTGATCTGCGCATGCCCACAGGTCATAAACTTACTTTTTCTAAATTAATCCAGCTCAAGTAGACTGAGCTGGTAAGATTTTTCAACCTCAAAGTACAAGTAACTTACTAAAAGCGAGTGTTAATAGCAGGTTGAAAAAAAAATGATTGTCAATTTACTATTTTTAATTAAATACCATGTTTGCATTTACAGTGTAGCCATTTTGAGATGCAATGGTGCCATATCATAGCAAATAAAATGTTGCATTTATTTTCACTGTCAGGTGCTTAACAGATATTAAAATATTTTAAAATGCAAAAATAACCCCTTTCAACAGAGTAAGACAAAACCCTCACAACAAAGTTTTACTATTTTTTTTATTTTTTATTTTTTAAAAACTAACAGTAGTAAAATAATGAGCACTAGAGGAAACCTGTTTATGTGGAAAAAAAATGATTTTACACCACCAATTAAATACCAACACACGACTCTCTCGATAAACTCCACAATTTAAAAAACATTGTTAAGTGTGTACGTCAAGCAGGGTTAAAAATACATACAGTGTACTAATACACCCGCTTTCCTTCAGGAAGAAAAGTCTTCTGAAGCGTGTCCTGGTGATATGCAGTTGCTAATGCTGCATAATGCACTGTAATTGATAATAAGACCCCCTTCCAACTCAAAGCAGAGCGGGGAGATAGCGCTGCACCTCATATGTCACAGAGAGCTGGCTGTCTCGTCCTTCCACGTGGCATTCGCTACTGTGGCTGAAGGATAATTGCCAAGCACTGCTGCAGAATGAAGGTGTCCGGCCAAGGCTGGGTTTCCACAGTGATAAAGCACAGAGAGATAGAGGACTGAAACCATTACACACCAGCTAGAAGAAAGGAAGGTGGAGGGAAAAAAAAAAAAGTGCATTGCTGTGAAGGCTTTGAGCAAACCAGACCATGTATATAATTCCTTAACATATCCTTATTTTTTGTCAAATAAACCATGATTTTCTACAGCTAACACATTTGCATACTTTTTTTTTCATATACTATACAGATATAAACGAGTCAAATTTTAGAACAAAAGCACTATAGGCAAAACAACAACAACAACAACAACAAAAAAACATTGGAGCTTTTACAAAGTACTTTCCCTCAAAAAATGTTTTTTACTAGCACAAAAAAGATAGATAGAAAAGGTGGCCTTACATCAAAGGTTTCTGTTTCCTACGATACAGCGCATGTTCAACACATTTTAAATATACGTTAATACGTTTTTTTTTACATTCACATTCATAGTACATTCACAGTTTTGTAATGTTTTTTTTTTATGTGCTTTTAAAAATATTTAAATCTAAATGGTTTTCTTAGTATTTTGTTTAAATTACTATTTTCTTAACTATAAATGTATAGTTTTTCCTGCAATTTTTCAGTTCCTCAATGGCATCATCCTCCAGGTCGTGAGATCATTTTGGAGGAAAAACTACAGTACAAACATCAGTAAGTATTACACTGTAAACAATTGATGTTTTAAAATGTTTAACTTTATACAAGATTCAACTTTTTTTTTTTAAGTCAGTTTAATGAAATTTAAGTTTAATTGTAAGTACAAATTTAAGGCAGCAAATTTTTTTTTTTTTTTTTTTTTTACAGTGTAGCGATGGATTTTTATTAATGTTACAATTGTTAAAATGAACAAAGTCTGTATGATAACATCAACATTTCAAAAGATGGTTAAAAGTATTAAAGTGATCATGAAGTTTCACAACCTGGTAAGATGTCAAATACAAATTGATTAGGCAATCACAAATTTTCGTGCCGTTGTGAGATTGATATCGTTCTAAATAAAAAGTGTCAGTGATTGAGCTCGACCAGAACATATATCTGCACATTCATACATCATAAGTCTGCTATACCTTTCAATAGAACTACTTTTTACGGACGTCCCCGAAATGCATAACAGGAACAACCGTTGTGCTTTTGAGAAGGGTGGAATATTGAGAAAGACACAAACAGATCTGAATAAGAACTGTAATGGCTTTTGAAAACTGTAGAGGTAAGCAATGCAACATGAAGATAATGGCTGATCTTACTCTGAGGCTGGATTACTCATTGGTTTGACTCAGCTGTAGGAGGGCTACAAGCGTAACCCCGAAGTCCAGTGCCACCAACAGCACGGCAACCCTGGCTCCGGTTTGGCTGTCATGAGGGGGCCAGAAACTGTATAAATAGCCTTTCCGCTGAAAAGCTTGACAGGCAGTGTCAAACAGAGACAGGAATTACTTCTCGAGTATGTGTCTGTATGTGTCATATGGCACCATTGCATCTCAAAATGGCTGACTGGAGTGCGAAACGCTCATTGCCACAGCTATTACATCAGGCATCATGAAAATATAAAATTATCACTATTTTACCATTTAGAGATTTTATTCAAGCACTGACATAGTGTGGGTTGCAGTCATCTAAAAATAATCATTTGCATTTAAACAATGGAGTAGAAAGGACTTTTGGTTACACTTTATTTTAAGGTGTCATTGATACAGTGTAATTATATATTGAAGTACTGAGTAATATTAAGTAACTATGTACTTAGGGTTAGGGTAGGATTAGGATTTGGTTGAGGGTTAATTTCATGTAATTATGCATAATTTACTGTTATGACTATGGTAAGTACATGTAACATATGTAACAAGGACACTGTAAAATAAAGTGTCACCGGACTAATTTATAAAAAGAAGAAGTTATTTGTAATGTATTAACTAACAAGAAATGACCATGAGCAATACAGTACATGTCTGTATTTGTTAATCTTTGTTAATGTTAGTTCATAAACATACAGCTGTCCATTGATTATTCATGTTAGTTCACAGTGCATTAATGTTAACAAATACAACTTTTAATTTGAATAATGTATTAGTAAATGTTGAAATTAACATGAACTAAGATTAATAAATGCTGTCATTTATTATATTCAATATTACAGTGATGCAGTAAATCACAGAAGAGACAGTGGTTTAATGCTATTTACTAACCTTAAAACTTGTCAATTTACTGCAAAACTGTATTTTTCTTTTCTTTGGACAAAATCAATATTAAGCAATTTTATAATTAAACTGAAACTGTCTGAAGTCGTGGTTTAGTGCCACAGGGATTTACTGTCCTTTGAGATTTATTGGGCGGAATCGAATAAATAAATCCAATGATTGAATTTGAAATTCATTTGCCATTCAGTCCATTGAGACCGTCACATGAGGAAAAAGTCATTCTGAATATTAATTTGCAATAATTTTGCAATACCCTTAGGTGAAAGAAATCTTTATAGTTCACAATAAAACGCATTTAACAACTTGATTTGAATGGCGGGGTAAATTTCCACAACCGCTTTGATCGGTGGAAAGGCTACAGTCCTGTACGCCAATGTTTTTTGGGTCACTGAACAGTCATTTATGGATAGGACATATCTACATAGTTGGCTTTCACTTGCAATCTAGATTAGTCAGACCATCTGTTAAACATCTTTTTGGTCCATTTAAAGAAGTTTCTTCAAGGAAGTCACATTGAACAGGAAACGAAAGTAGACTTTCCGCACTTCTTTTACATTTTAGCCTGCAGATATTCTGGTTATAAAAAGAGTACTAACCTACTTTAATAAGAACTTTGAGCCTTGAAATTCATGGTATTAACTCAACATGGTGTTGATGTCACTGCTGTTTTACACAGCATTTCTCTTTTTTTAGCGTCAAAAAGATTAAGGGTAATAATTATAACTTTCTGAGGCTAAAATACATTCTTTTATCCCAGTTTTAGTTAGTTTCTAGTGGACATGTGACTCCAAAGACTCGTTTTGCAACTTGTTTCGTTTCTTCTCAGTGTTGCTGAGCATTTGTAAATAAATGTCATCAATTTTTTTTTTTTTTTTTATATATATATATATTTTTTTTTTTGGAAACTTGTTTCTATTATATTTGTTAAACTTTATTTGTCACAGTGTGAATTTATATCCAGCAATTACAACTATTTATCATAACTATTTATCTTGCAATTGCGACTTTAGTAGACTGTTGGGTTATGGTGAGGTGTTAGTGGAATAAGTTGACGTGGTTACAAAGTTACTTTTAGTCAGTAGAATGTCTGTTGGAGGATCCTCAAAATAAAGTATTAGCAGAAATTCATATTTCTTCACCACAGAGCCCACAGTCTTTACATATATATGCCTTTCAGACACAAGTACAGTTAAGTTCCTGTGCGTGGAATGATAACGTCTTTGTTCTGAAGCAGGGCTCCGACTCTCTGTTCCTAGTTTATCTATTGGCTTGTAGTTTATGATGGAGATATGTTTGGTAGCCCAAAGTGGCGGTGCGAATGTGAGAGATGTGATTCAGATGCACTGTGATTATTCCCCAGCATACTCAACATAATGATGTGTTTGCATCATAACTCAGCATTCCGACACATTTCCTCTCAGCTCACAGTACACGTTAATTTCCTCTCTCTACAAGACCCAAAGCGCCTCAAAAACAAATAAATTGAGGTCGTTTCAGCACATAGCGGGGATAGTTTCATTTGTCTCGGTTATTACAAAAAGGCAGTGGTTTTCCCTCTAATGAGTGAGAGAAGGAGATGAGAGAGTGAATGGCGAGTGTATTCTCGGATAAGGCCACAGGTCAGTAAAGCAATCGGAGAGGGATGCTCTGTCATGCTCTACAAGTCATACCGCTCATGGTGAGTCAGAGGGAGGTTCGGCTCCGATCCATTTCACATCCTGAGCACACCTCTCCAAAAGTGATGCAATTCTTCTCTCTCATGCGCCCCACATTGCCATTTTCAGGGTGTTCCCTCCAGAGAACCATATAGAGTGCAGCTGTGATGACGTGTTTTTGAAGAACATCACACAAGTTAGCATCAACCCGGTTCCCTCAACAAAAACCCATTGGGATTTTTTTCATTGGCTCTTGGATTATTGCAGAAAATAAGCTCTGTGACCAACAAAAGTTTATGATTCTTACACGTTTTGATTACCATGATAATCTTCACAAATGAACACAACTTTCATGAATTTTGAAGCCTAAAAACGAGCTATAAACAGTTTAGACCAGAGTCACATTTAATATCACCACAATTAAGCTTCAGCTTATTTCAGTCTTTATTTAAAAACATTTTCCCTGAAAGTTTGAGTTATAATAGTTTGCAAGAGCATGATTATAAACACAATGATACTGTAAGACTAGAAAAAAAAGTGGCATAGGATTTACTCTGAAACAGTTTTCACTCAAAAATTTGTTAATTTCACAAATAATTACAAAGAAACAAAACAAAACCAAAAAATAACACATTGAGTTAAATGTGGCATTTTTTTTAAATACTGAAATAGTATTTTCTAGAAATAATCTTTGTTAGCCACTTCAAAAAAAGTAAAAGCTTTAATAACATAGTAGCAAGTAATATAATATACCTTGAACTTGTGATAACCCAAAGCTATCTCACGACCAATTCGTATGAACTTGTACGAGTGAGTAAGAGGTGCTAAACCCAAGTGATGGCTAGGATTAGGGGCGGGGTCAGGGGTACGTCATTCGTACGAATTCATACGAATTGGGCAACTTGATTTAGCAAAAAGTCTTTAGCAAGAATTGGCCACAAAAATTCTTACGAATTGCCGTGAGATCGGGTTGGATAACCACAGACCTTATTTCAGGCATTTGACCAAAATTGACTTCAGGATGATGGAACTTGTTTCCGTGATTTGGCCTGCAAAAACACATCATCCCTGCAACACTTCATCGATGCTTCTGGACTAGAATGGAAACTAAGATGCCCGGAGAAGCGTTTCAGATTGTCTTGAGATGGTGTCTGACTCTTCAATGAGGTTAGCTGACAGTCATTCTTCATTACCGGTGCTGACATCCCGGTAAAGAGCTCGATATTATCAGGGAGGCCTGTCTCACTCCGTCTGATTGTAAGCACCTAAATCATTGACGTTGGCACTTTCCAGGAAATTATTTGTTGCATCCCTCTCTGCTTGATTGAGGGGTAAACAAAGCAGCGGAGAGCTATGGCTGATGAAAAAAAAAAAAAAAAAACTCCTTCCTGATACGCATTGATCTGGCATGCTTGCTCCTGCAGACGTATAGCATATTTAGCCCTCGTTTTGGCGGTTCTGATCTAGTCCAATTACGTTCACTGCTCTCCCGCAGCATGCTGTACACTTCATATAAAGGCTAAATGGAAGCACTCGCCATCTCAGCAGAGGCCAGAATAGAAATCATTAAGTGCTCGCCGTTCCCCACCAGTCCTCTATTCCACAACTGGAAGCATGCTTATGACTGAACATTTTCTTATTAATTGCCAAATCATGAATGCTAACCACTGGCTAACTGAGAACTGAGTACTCTAAAATGTGACCATCGGCGTCTCCGTTAATAACATCACTTCTTCCTGCTGCTTAATGGCTATTTGATATGCTGCTATGAGCGTAGTGTAGGAAACTATCAGTCTTCTGTTTCCACAGAGATATGTTGTCTCTTTGCTTCCCGGCATGGAATCCTCCAACCTCGTCACTACAAGACCTGCATGACCAGAGCGTGGGGTTTCAATCAATCCTGCCGACCAGTTCCCATTTTAGGAACCCACTGGCGTTTCTTTCTGCACTGCGGCCACTTCTTTCTGTCCTGCCGCTGAGGCCTGGCTCTTACAGTCATGCACAGTGGGACAGTGAGTGGAGTTATTAAACCTCCCCCCAAGGGGACGGGAGCACGAAAACCACGCAGCCCCTTTGGAGAAATCATTATTGGAGCGGACAGAGCCCGTTAAAAGCCCTGCCGCTGTGAAGGAGGAGGAGGAGGAGGAGGAGGAGGAGGGAAGAACCAGAAGTGCTGGACTCAGAGCCTGTGGCTCACGGTGACCCCTGCTTACGTATTCTGGAAACTGACTCAGGTCCCTGTTCTGGGAACATCTGGAATTAAAGAGCTCGTATTATGAGGAATCACATTTTCCTGGATCTTTTGCGATTAAACCGGTTTTATTTTGTATTAAGAAAACATAATGTAACTTTCAGAAAACTCCCTACCCGGTGTAAAGAAACTAAGCTGGCAAAAATAACTAGTTTTGTACTTGCACAACTGGCATCATCCACTGGAGGACTATAGTTTATCAACATTTATTTATTTTCCCACCAATTATGGCAAAGTTAAACAGCCAAAGTAGCATATTTCTCCATGTTTGAAATCTGAGGAGGTATGAGGTCTCTAATGTACTAATGCCATTTAGACAGTAATTAGCAATAAGCAATTTTAGCAATATTATCAATACGGTTTTATTAAAATTATTAATATAATATGGTGATTACATTAGCAAGCTTACCTTGTAAAAATGTAAAAACAAAATCTTAACGAACCGCAATTTTGAAAGTCTCTTGCTCACCACCACACTAAAAATGCTGGGTTGTCAAATATGGACAAACCTTAACCGTTGGGTTTAATAATACATTTTTTTTATTTTTTTTTTTTTAAAGCAACAGTTGGATTTGTCCATGTCTGACCCAAACATGGGTTGAAACAACCCAGCATTTTTTAGAGTATACATTTATTTGATCAAAAACAGAGTAAAAATAGTAATATTGTGAAATATTATTACAATTTAAAACCTAATTATGGGTCAAAATGTACTAAAGATGCATGTACCAAAATATTCAACTTCATTTTAAAAACTCTTTTTTTTAATTTCTGTTATTTTGATTTACATTGTTTATTTAAAATAGTATTATTATATATCTGGCTTAATAAATATATACTCAAATGATTAAACCAGAAAAAGCTACCCCTTCATGATGGGGTCATGGGCAAATTGTGGACACTCCTGCTGAGAGAGTGCCATAGCTTGTCGGATGTAACAACAGTAACTAAGGGAGGCGGGTCTTTGCGAAGGGTCAATTCATCAGAGGCCTCATTTATAACCATTGCGTACGCACAAAACAGGCCCTGAAAGAGGTGTGTTAGCTAACCCTAACCCTTCCCACGCATAAGTTGTGATTTATAAAAACAAACTTGACGGGAAAATTTGCGCACCAGCACGCAGACTCTGACCCATGCGTACGAACATTTTGGAGACGGAGCAGTTTGCGACACGATGGTGAGCTGGAGTTAAATGTCTTTTTGGTCACTTTTAGACAGAAAATTTTAATATAGCATAGGCTATAACGGCAGATGAAGTAAAACCGTAAATCTTCATTATGAGTCCTAATCATAAATACAGTGCATGTTCACAATAACAGTTTAACTATATAAAATAATGATTTAAACTATGTTTAACTTATGATATAAACATTTAGATTAAATATGCCATTCTCATTAATGGAGTTAAACACTTAAATTACATGAAATCATTACTGAGAAGTTACATAATTTTATATATTCAATAAATATAAATATTTGTAGTGGATGCGATGCATTTGAACACTTTTCCTGAAGCGTGCGGTGTTTTAATGTTTTAACTACAGAGAGAATTGCTTATCATGATAATAGCAGATTGTCTGAGAAAATATTTTCGTGCAAATAATGCACAACAAGGCCTATCTGTTTCCATTAAAATATAAATCAATTAAAAATACTGTTTGGTCAGTAGAAAAGATTGAGAAAATCTTTCTCTGAAATGTAGCCTATTTTATAGCCTACTATTTTATTTATTTATTAAAAAAAAAAAAAAAAAAAAAAAGGCAAGGATAGGCTACTAAATGATTTTTATCAATGTAATGTAATCCGTATCTCATGTTTTCCAAATGTCTTGTACCGTTAAACATGTTATCAGGTGGATGAATATGCAAATGCAAATGATATGCAGATGAGGATATGCATAGTAAAACTAGGCGTTGTAAGCTCCATATATGGATATTTCAGGGAGGAGATGCATGTGCGCACAATCTTCCGCTGACTGGGATTTATAATCCCCCAATATTCAGTTTTATAAGTCGGAATATTTTTTTGTGTACGCCATTTTTGGCTTTCGGGCGCACGTACACTTTTAGTAAGGATCCTACGCACAGTTTTATAAATGAGATCCCAGAACACTGATTTTCTCTCCATAAGAGTAAAACAGATTAAGCATAACTAATATGCAGTTAAAACTTAACAATGAAAAGGTCAATCATATATTTCCATGTAATGCTTGGCTAGATAAACCAGGTGAGTGTTTGGCTCAGGGTTCCTTAAGTGACGGAAGTAATGGCGACGATTAAAGTTGAGTTCCTCACACAAAGTGCAGGGATCACAGGTGAGCATCTGTGGCTGCTTAATTACTTAGCAGACTTGTGTGAAAAGTGAGTTAACGACGCAAGAGTGTTTTCAGGCCAGGAGATCGCTAGTTTTATTTCCAATTATCTACATGTGGATCCATCTGTGGGACAAAGTGTCTTGGCGTGGGAGTACTCTTTTTATTTCATTAGAGGAATCTATGTCAATATAAATGGAGCCGAGCGCAAAATTAGTGTGGAAGCCTTTGGAGAATTTGGTTTGTGCAGTAATTAGAACGGATTTCATCATCTGAATACTCCTTCTCCTCTCACCTCTCCAAAGTTTTGACCTTGGACTAAAAAAAGCTTTGCATTTAAAACAGACAAGGGAGGACTCCCAAACTTCAGCAACTTTTTCTTTCTCATGGAGAAGCACACAGTGTGCATTACTGCAAAATTACTCTCTCCCTATTCCTGTAGCATTTCATTTAATGTGAAGAACGCGAAAGACCTTAGTTACTGTTATTTGCCGGAATGATTAAAGGTTGGTATTCAGCGGCACAGTGTTCAGGTGACAGCTTGATTATCCCTTTCCGGGTTGCTTTTGTTGGAGATGGGAATAAACCCAGGGCGGGGGGTATCAGGGGGCTCCTGTCTTCATCTCCCTGCCCGCAGGAGGCCCACAGATGCCGGGGCTTCAATCCTGTCCTTGGCTGTCAGTGTGCATGGCTCCAGAGCAGCTCCCTATTGAACTGATGAGGATGTGAGTGAAAACTCCACAATGTCATCCGGGAACAGGAAACTTTGCGCTGTCAGGATTGTGTTTGTTTTGAGTTACAGCATTAGTGGAGCGGGCCAAACTTGAACAGCGTTATTGCCACTGTCTGAAGGGAAGCAAATCACCATGGTGACTACATTGCTTACAAAAAACTTGCTTCTTGGCTACCTTTACCAAACTACAAAACAGTTTGTTGTTCGCCTGGAGAAAAAAGGTGAAGTGTGTAATTTCGGTGCCACTAACGTCACCGAATTGTAAAAAAAAAAAAAAAAAATAATGACTGTTTTTAAGCAAGAACAGTTGGTCAGGTCAAATGACTAGTACCTTCCAAAACTCATGCTATTAGTTGAACTAAGTACGCTATTTTGTGAAGGTCAGGATATTTTAAAAGCACCAGTGTTTACATTCATCAGGGATATTTAAAATAAATAACAGAAAAAAATTGCACACATTTACACCAGCAAGAAAATACAGGGGATTAGAGTAAAAAAAATAACTAACTATATTAGCATGCTTTCCCCAGTTGATTAATCACAGTTCACTATACATTTTCTGAAATGTTTTTTTAAATGTCCAAATGAGGTAATTTGCATACAATTACACAAAATATATCTAAACACAACATTCCAATCAACCAATCAGATTTTTGAGGGATAAGTTACAGTTTATGTCAAGTTTAGGCTCTCAATCAGGGTTTGGTGCTACTCACCTATCATTTCCCTCTGATATTAGGGATAACATATGGGTAGGGTTAGGTATATGGTTATGATTAGACAGGTAGATGATTCAGACAAGAATATTGTTCCAGGATCAACAAAATATGTTGACCCAGGAATTCGTCTAATTCGGCAAAATCAGGACGTGTGTAAGTGGAGCAAAAATCACTTTGAGAAAATGGCCTTTAAAGAAATCTAGTGTAATAAAAATGTATTCTGGACTTTTTCTTTCCACTTGTATAAAAGGAAACAAAATTGTGTCCGGACCACTTTTTTCATAGACACTGAACAGAGGTCTTTAATACGATCATCAAATGTCACAATCAAATTCAAACTCTGATCACTTACATATGTCCTCCACAGCTCAACATGATGTGGTCTATGCATGCATGCTGACAATAATTTCGTATTTTGTACAAAAACTTTAAAAAAGGGTTTATTCAGCTAAATCTGCAAATACATTTTCCTTTCCCCTCCATCCTATTACTTGTAACTGCTCAATTTGTCCGAGCCCCATCTAAACTTGCCAGTCAACACGAGCGTCGCACCACAAGATTGGAGCGGCTCACAAGTTCTGTTGTGCGTCATTGATGTTTGAATGAAAGATGCAAGAATCCATTTCTGCCTGCTTCTCCTGTGCTGCTATACAGAAGGAGGAAAGGAAACACGGCTGCATTCTCTTTTAAAGCTTCGTTTTTAATGCTTGTTTACACATCAGAAAGTATGCAGTGTGCTGTTAAAAATCATTCTTCACACTTTGTGGGAGGAGGTCAGAGCATATCCACCAAAAGAGGGCAATATTTCTGCACGTTGCATCACACGTAGGCAAATAACTTTGGCATGTTCCCGATGAACATATTGATTTGTGTCAAAACCAGTGAACGTGCATCAGTTTTATGATGAAGGGAATGTAAGAGAAAGGAACAAGATCATCCACGCTGCGATTCAAAGAACTTCTGGAGTTGGCGAGCTGTGGGCGTCTGGAGTGGGAACCGTTGAAGGGTATCTGCGATGACAGAGAAAAGTAATTTTGGTTGAGACCGAAGTGACAGGAAGGACAGCGTGACTTTGGTTCCCTTCTACACCTGTGAGACCAGTAGCGAGGTAGAGCACAGGTATTATCAAATTCCTCCTCCTCTTCTTCACCAAACCCCGCATCACACCACCTCGCCTCGCCTCCGCAGGGGGGGGGGGGGGGGGGGGGGGGTCTGTCACGTCAAGGACACGCCACAGTTGACACGCCAACAAGCAGCTAATTTATATCCTTCTCCTGGACAAACATGAACACAGCGGCAGTCATGTCACCCAGGAGTCGGCATAAATATGCAAACACAGATTCCAAGGAGCAAAGGCTCTGTCCGTTTACCATCTTTTTTCCATCTTGTTTTACCTCCTCTGTGGTTTGTCCTCTGCTGACTTTCCCATTTGTTGGTGGTCATTAAAACTACTGGGGTTGTAGGTATGGCTATACAGTGAAAAGAGTGACGCTGCAAAGCCTCTGTCGATAAACAGAAATAATCACCTTTGTTACAGCTTTCATTAATAATGCAAGGGTGTTCTGCGCTGTTTTTGAAGCTTGGACAACTTCTACAAGTCTAAATAACAGGAAGAAAAAGTATTCGTGAAAAAGTCTCTACTTAAGAGTTGGAGAGATTGTGTCCACTGCAGGGTTGTGCACAAGTCAGAATTGAATAATTAGCTCCAGGAATTCACTGAATTGCAGAATACAGAAGTGCAACACTGCCATTGCATTCTAGGAAGTGTTTTTTACACCCTGGAACTGTCCAGACTTTGCAATTGTAGTTACAAATTACAGTTTAATAAATGTGTTACTACACAATGCACTATAGTAAGGCATTCCTTACATTTAAATTGCACTTCAATTTGGATTTTTGAGTAGCTATACAATTCAAGTTCAAGAACTGCACAAAAAAATGCATTCACATGCAGTACAAGTCTCAATGCTATACAGCCCTGGTCCACAGGTATCGAATAATGAACAAGGCACAAAAGGTAAACAACTGTGCCAACTCCAAAATGCACCAATTTCAATTATGCATACTGTTCAGCCAACATTTCATGGTTGGGCCAGTGTAGGTGTGATATGGGCTTGAGGTTAGCCCCATATTGGGGCTAATTCAGATAGGGCTGACATGAAACCACAGGACAAACCCACAAGACCCATATCTCAAGCTCATATCATTTTTATACTGGCCCCGCCATAAAATGTTGGCTGGGTATATGCAAATATACACACTGAATAAATAGCAACATCAGTAGTTACCACAAAAGGCCATCTAAAGGCACACATGCTGGCTGACTTGAATGGTTTATCTGAGTCCCTATGGCCATTACCCAACACTGCTATCATGTTCCGCAGTGGATGCCCAGGGCCCCTTTGAAGTCAAGAGACAAAAGTCAATTCAACACACTGGGGGTGCTAATGAATTTGTTTGGAGCTTAATTTTAAATGGTGAGGGCCTGTGGACAATAATTCATGGCAGCAGGTAGACTCTGTGGAAAGCCAAATGCTGGATGAATTGTAATGACTGAACTCTTTTGAGAATATATCTTTGAGAGAAGTCATGAGAATTGTAGTGTAGAAAAGTATAATTATGTGGCCTAAATTAGATCTGGGAGAGGCAAAATTGACTTTTTTCAATTCAAATCCCCTTGTGCCGATGAGTTTATGTATTTACAGAGGCTGTAAGCGCATTGATGTAGGTTTTCTGTGTAAATGGTTTTGATGTTGCAGTACAGCATAATACATTATACAACAATACATTAATTTGCTCTGATTCCATCAATCCAACGGATTAAATCTCTGTCCCCTATGTTTCAATCAAGACTAAATGAAACTTGCTTAACAATTTACCAGTATTAGATCAAGACAATCTCAAAAGGCAAACATATTTTCAGAAAATTTTGTCCTACTCCTAAACCTAACCATAACTCATCCCTAAAATCAGAGGGAAACGATAATTGTATAACACTGATGTAGAAGCACATAATCCTGGTTTTCAAGAAATTTTCATTTTTATAGTTTAGCTCTTGGTAAAATAATGGATTATTCTGGAAAGAAAAGTTGGACACAGCGCTAGAGTGACATTTACAGTTTTTTCTCGATTGCTTAAACACTATAACCAGGCTTTTGAACTAAAATTTCAAAACCATAATGCCATTTATCAAAAAGCACACCCATTTCCCTAAACTATAAACACTATTCCCTGTTTTGACACATGAGTCAGATTTGTTGTTACTGTCACTGCAAAACTCTACACACAAAACCCTTAATTTCTCATTGCCTAGACCATGTTGTCATTTAGAAAGCACTAGCATTCAATATCGTCCACTCAAGTCAGCACAGCTTCAGCTCAGTTAGCACACAATTACCCAGGTGGAAACACTAAGAGTCAAAATTTAACACACATCAATCAGATCCTTCAATAGATGGATAAAAGGGCCCGAATCAGTTTATTGGGTTTTGGAACAATGGATCCAGAAAGACATGAAGGAAGAGATCGAGGAGGCATAAGAAGGAGGAGGAGGATGAAGGGCAAGGGCAAGAAGACAAGCAGTCTCAGATGAAATTCAAGCCACTCTAGTTGCCCATGTCTTTGTCAATGGTATGACTATGAGGGAGGCTAGCTACAAGTAAGGCCAAATTTGAGTCGCTTCACCGTCGCCTCGAGAACCTTCAGGGAGGTGTGGTGGCAAACAAAATTCTATCACTGAATAAGAGACAAACATTTCCAATATTTGGTTTATTTTCTTGCAAGAAAAGGCCAGCAGTTGTACAGTCACACAGAGTGGCTGCAGAGTATGACAGTGAAGGGAGGGCATCCTTTCTCCTTTATAGTCTTTACTCCCAGAATGTTATCTTTCTAGGCCAATGATGGTATTTTCAACTATACGTGGAACATTCTTAGACTTGTTCATCATATTGTATCCTTGAGTGGAGGCCCTCCTGTCACGTACCAACATTCTTTACCATTCCAATACACTTTCGTATTAGAATAAGGTTTGTGTGTGCTCTTTTACTGTCATATGATGGTCACACACATCTTACTGTAAGTAAATATATATAAAAAAATAAATAAAAATAGAGGAGAGAGTAAAAAAAAAAAAAGAAGTAAAACAGGGAACAAAAAAATTGTGTGTGTATTGTACTGTGTAGTACATGAATGAATAAAAATGTGCCAATGTATCCATTGGATGTGTCTTTTGTGTTCATCATATGAAAAGGTTTGTGAGGGGGGGAACCACAATCGACATAACTGACCAGTTTTGGAAATGTTGTTTTGAATTTATTGCACCAGTGCGTAAGACTGTTGTAGTGTGTGTGATTTTGAGGGCTTGTGTGTCCTGTCTGAGGGCAAAGTTTGTTTTTTCAGCAAGAGTGAATGGTTTTGAGTGTAGAGCTTCATTTTGACCTGAAAATAGGATGTTTGGGCAATTGGGTGAGACGTTATGGATTTGTGTCTACAATTTTGAGAATACGAGGCATTTCAAGAAATGTGTTTAAGCAATCGAGAAAAACTATAAAAGCTTGCATACCAAAACTCAAGTGATGTTTTTGTTGATGCAGAATAAAAGTTACTAGATTCATGTTTCCTTATGAGAGTGTGTTGATTAGATACATGCCTGCCTTTGTCAACAGAAAAAAAAAGCTGTCAAAAAGTGGTTGGGACAAAATCATCCACAGCAAAAAGTTTGGGGACAAGTCCCTGTCGTAAATTATGCATGGTCAAATCTTTTGCTAAGATGCTCCTTACATCCAAAAGTTTGCATCCTGAAATAAATGTAAGAAGTGCAATTCAGCAGTTCATATCAGTGTGTCTGCCTTTCATAACGACTCCCCACCGCTTGGAAACTCAGACTTTGAGAACTCAGCGTGAGATGGGACTGTGGAGACATGAACGTGAGGAAAAAATGAACTTGATTAAGCGAAAAGGGGGACGCATTAAGAGTGAAGAAAGCATAAGCGCTTTAACTCCGCTGCTTTGCATATAAATGAGAGATTACAGAGAGACTATATCTTATCAGCCCGTTGGAATACATATGCCTAATTACAATATATTCAGAAAAATATGCAAGTGTAATTTGCACAAAGAAGATTAGGTGCATAGAGAAAGGTCAGGCCACACCGGCTCATACTGATGTGTTCGAGCTCTGATGCTCTGGAGAAATAAGGGTTCGAAATCAAGAAGAGCTTCTTATTCAAAACCAGTCCTTTTTTTTACTGAAACATTCCTTTAGCGGTTCTCATTTGCAATCTTTCACAGGTGCGGACAGAACACTGTATTACTCTCGACGTGTTTTATGTTGCACTGATTCTAGTTGTAGACAACAAACACAGCATGAGCGCTGTAGTCTGATTCATGACCAAATGACTCATATGATCCTGTTCTCTTTAACAAATCACTTCCTAGGATCGCACCTGCAAAGTGACGGTGGTATCAATGACGAAGTGTGTGGGAGGGTGAAGGCTGCCTGGATGCGCTGGAAAGAAGTCAATGGAGTTGTATGCGATAAATGAATACCAATCCGTCTCAAGTCAAAGATATACCAAATGGTAGAACGCCCAGTTTTGCTGTAAGGAGTCAGATGCTGGCCAGTCACCAAGAGCACTGAGCGCACCCTTCACTGCTGGATTGCTGGTGTGTCTCTCTTTCAACACTGCTGTAATGATACAATTTAGCAGCAAATGGGTGTTGCACCGCCAATTATGGAAAGACAGCGGCAAAGTCATCTTCAGTGGTGTGTGCACGCCGCTTGCACCAGGAACCTATGATGACACCGCCTACCACTTTATGGTGGACAAGCAGAGATTGTAGGATACGATCAAAGCTGATATGCAGATCGCCAAATGATGCCCGAATGGTGCACTTGACCATGCGAAGCGATCCGTGGCATCCGATCCATGCCACGATCCGAAGAGCGCTGAAAATACGCTAGGATGAAGAAAAAGAAGTCAAAATGACTCACAAACGAATCGCGGAGACAAACTCATCGGTCTAAAACCCATCAGTCACTGAATCAGTCTCAATGAACCGCAAGTCACTACTTGTGCTCATAAATGACCAGAAATAAACCAAGTTTATTACTGATAAACCGGCAGTTCCTGTGAGACTCAATTTAAACCTCTGGAAAACAAATGAAATGTTGTTGTAATTTTATTAACTCTTTCCCTGTAAACATTTACTAAAAAAGGTTACCAACCAGTGCCAGCATTTTTGATTGTATTCGCAAAAACTTCATGGCCCCCAGAATATTTTGTTGTATGAATATGTAAACAGTCAATATATGAATATATGAAAAGAAAGAACAGAACAGCCTCTGCTTAAAAAAATTCAACTGTACTTCTCACTCCTTCTGGTTTATGCAGATTTTCTTCTTCACTTGTTATTGGATCCAGAAATGCTGTACTATTTCAGAAGATCCGTAACAGCGTCCTCTATCATAAAACATGGAATGGCAGGAAGCGTAATAAGTGACTGAAATTATTATCAATGGTGGGGAAAGAGTTAAAGAAAAGCACCGAAATGCGAGATGTTACCAGACATAGCATTGGATTTGTTTAATATCTTTATTTATGTGTAAACAAAATACAATATATGGTTTAATAAAGTGATCTAATTGAATAACATTAACAAAAATTAACAGAAGTGTTAAGGGAATCATACAATTCTTTAGGACTCCATTCTTCAGTCTGCAGCTCTGCTATCTAGGATTCGTCTTGTATTCATTCCCAGACAGCAATAGTTTTTATGGGGATGGAAGGTACTTGTGACAGTATGCTGTGGAGTGTGTCAGTCAGTGAAGAGGTCATCCAGGTTGCTGAGCTTTCAGCTTTGCCTTTATTTTGTTCTTTCTCCCATGAGGCAGAGAGCTCAAGGACAGGCTTCGGTGAGTGTATATTGCAAATGCAAACACAAACAGACATGACGGAGCCCTGGGAACTTCACTTTGGAAATATACAGTTCTGCAATTCAGCCTTACCTGTGTGATTACTTATTTGAACTAAATAGAGATGATGATATTACTTCATATACTGATTTAAAATGCAAGGGTTTTACTTATGCATGCACAATATAACATATGAACTTATGAACAATTGTAGAAATCTTTGAGGTTCACAGAATACTGAATCATGTTAATGGAATTCAAAGGTTATTATTATTATTTTTTTCTATTTATAATAAATTAGATTAATTAAATGTCCAATGCCATTTGCAAAGTTGTCTATTTTGACATTTATGGTTGATTTAATGCATTGTTTTGTGCTTTACATTTGCATCAGAGGATTCGTAAAGATTTGTAACAAAGCATAAGATTGTTCACATAAAAGGATCAGTGTTTTGGATGTTGTCAATGTTTATATTGCTTTTTTTCAGTGTCAGTGTCTGTCCATGTGCATTTTACATGCAAATGTGAATGAGATTACCCCGGTTAAATACAGCCGTTCACAATGCCTGAGACTAAAAGAGAGTGCAACTGTTCAATTTTACACTTGATCTCACAGCAAAAATCTGTCTCTTAGAACTACACTGGAATGAAAATACAGTAGCTCATTTCTCTGCAACTAATGTGCTGAGAAACATAACTGTCCATGTTACACATATTAGATTTTGTTGCAATCAAACACTAGTTATTATAATAATGAATAATTCAGGTTGATTCACGTAATTATTTTGTGAATGCTCATGTGTTCTAGGACTATGGGTTATAGCAGACTAACTAACCAACTAACTAACTGTAACCGACCGAACAACCGACCAAATGAATGAATGAATGTATGAGTGAATTAAATTTCTTTCAAGACATGCCTAAAAATTACATTTTGGATGCCACTGAAAGTCACCACATTTCACAACAACAAAACACATTTTAGAAGACATGCATTGTTTGCTACATGTGGCATCAGACTGACATGTCTTGAAGTCATAATGAAGTGGAAGGGGTGACAGCTCTTTTCTTCTGTATTGTGATGTTCATCTGAATGTAATAGGGCAGGGACTTGATTCCATGCATCAGTTATTGATTGGATTTTGAGATGTGGTCATTGCACTCAAAAAAAGAAAAATGGTAAAACTTATTTGTATACCATTGACAAGTGAGTAGTTGCAGTTTTCCAGTGCATAGTCACTTTTTGCTGCTTGCCAAGAAGATTCTCTGTTACTTCTGTTAAAAATACCACAATTTCTTCACACCACATTTGATGCTGTTTTCTTTAATGGATCACTAGACCTTCTGTCTCCCTTGATAATGAGAGACATGAAACCCAACCGTGTCAAACGTCGAAAAAACTGTTAAAGGAAAGTTGCCCATGAGATGTGTGGCGACAGAGACGAATGTGTGTGACAGTAACAGGCTTGTGGTGAGTAATGGAAGAGGAAGTAAACACAAATAAATGTATTAAACTGAGGACGAACTTCGTCCTCTCCAGTCGCAGAGTCTTTGACTGAGAGCCGGCGTGAATGAGGCTGAATTATAGGCCATTTACCCTTGCTCGACTCCACAGAATTATTCAAATTCAGAGGGTGTTTCTCCGCAAATGGCCACCTTGACTTTCATTTGCTGTTAAACGCGTGCTGAGCTTCACCAGGGACGGATAAGGGGTAGAATTTGTTTAAAGGACATCTCACTGCTCAATAAATGTGTTTTGCGCATTATTTTATTGTGGGTGTTTATAGGATTCAATGTATATGTTTGATACTATTTATTTTGTACAAAAAAAACAACAACAATTTGTAAAGTAAATCTGTAAAGTTTGTCTGCATACGCAATGGCCCCAGAAAGTAGTTGGACACACTGTGCATCAATGTCAATGAAAAAAGAAATTATCAAATCATGTTGCATAAAAAAAAAAAAAAAAAAGACTTCCTTTAACACATTCTGTTGTCTATAAGTAGCGTTGCGACTAACTCTCATTAGAGTGTTTGTATAGTATTAATAGACTGGTAGGGTTAGGGTTAGAATAAGTTGACATGTTTTTGAAAAGTCACTTATAGGGCCCTATTTTAACGATCTGAAACGCAAGTGTCAAAGCGCAAAGCGCAAGTAACTTTGTGGGCGGGTCTTGGCGCTGTTGCTATTTTCCCGGCGGGATAAATGACTCTTGCGCCAGGCGCAAATCTAAAATAGGTTGGTCTGAAGAGCTTCATTATTCATAGGTGTGGTTTGGGCGTAACGTAAAATAAACCAATCAGAGCGTCATCTCACATTCCCTTGAAGAGCAGACGCGCTTGTTCTAAAGCGGATTCCTATCATAACGGCGGATTTGCCAGGCGCGCGCCAGGAGCGGTTCACAGCCAAGGAGAGCAACGTTCTCGTCAGGCACGTTGGGGATGGAGAAACAAACCCAAATTAACTTCGATTAAAAAGGCGTATGATAATGATAATTTGGGTAAATGTGTAAGCTAGATGTATGCTTTTATAATAAATTGTCTATCTATCTATCTATCTATCTATCTATCTATCTATCTATCTATCTATCTATCTATCTATCTATCTATCTATCTATCTATCTATCTATCTATCTATCTATCTATCTATCGTAATAATGTATGATTTGCAAAAATGAAAACTGCTGCTTCTGTGTAGATGAGAGAATCAAAGTGCGCGTTGTGCACACGCTACATTGATTATGGCCAAGCATGCGCCCTTAAAAATAGCTTATGAATAACATGCGCAACGCGCCACTGACTTTAAACTATTTTTTCCTGGTTAGTGGCGCAATTGTTTTCTAAACCTGCAAAATAGCATGAAGGAACATTTGCGCCGGAACACGCCTCCTTTTTTGCGCTGAACCGCCCAGGGAGCGCAAGTTCATTCCCTAGTTTAGCGACGTGCTTCTGTGGAGGGAAAAGCGCGCTTTGCGCGGGTGCAAAATAGGAATGATACATGCGTCGGTGTACAAAGTCAATTGCGCTGGGTGCAAGATAGGGCCCTATAGTCAGTATAATGTCTTTTGAGGAGCATCATAATAAAGAGTTTGCAGATATTAAAGGAATAGTTCACTTTAAAATGAAAATTCTGTCATCATATACTCACCCTCATGTTGTTTCAAACCTGTATGAATTTCTTTCTTCTGCTGAACCCAAAGGAAGATATTTAGAAGAATGTCAGTAACCAGACAGTTTCTGGGTCCCATTGACTTCCATAGTATATTGTTTTCCTAGTATGGACGTCAATGGGACCCAGAAACTGTCTGGTTACTGACATTCTTCTAAATATCTTCCTTTCTGTTCAGGAGAAGAAATAAATTCATACAGGTTTGAAACAACATGAGGGTGAGTATATGATGACAGAATTTTCATTTTAAAGTGAACTATTCCTTTAAGCAGACAGTCTTCTAATTCTCTAATGAAAGTTAGCCGACGTGTAAGTGCAAAGTTACTCAGAATCTTTAAGAGGGACCATCAAAATGAAGTGTTACCAAAATGCAATCACTTTTAACTCTTTCCCGCAATCAACTGAACTTTTTGGCAATCCATGTTTTCACTTTTATATGGTAGAGGGTGCTATTACACACCTTCTGAAATGTTATAGCATCTCTGCATTCAAGAACAAGGAAATAAGAAGCAGAAACAAGACAGAGGCTGCATCCGAAATCGCATTCTCTGAGGAAGAAGCCGGAAGAAGCAAGTCATCTGGTTACTTTTTGCCTACTCTTTCGTGAGTACTGTGAATTTGGACAACTTTTGTCACACTGTTTTTCGCCAGTTGATGGGCCCCATTGACTACAGTATGAAAAGAAATTGGCCACTATGGAAGTCAAAGGGATCCATCAACTGTTTGGTTACAGACATTCTTCAAAATATCTTCTTTTGTGTTTTGTGCCCAATCGTTCCCTATATATACAAAATATCACACTTTGTGTTGCTCAGTCAAATGTTTGAAATGCCTTGTCTTGTGTTCTTCTCTTGGTTTTCCCACTGTCTGTCAATCTCTGGTTCCAGCATGGCTTACGGATCAATCAGGAAATCCAATTAGGGCATCATCAGTCCAGGCCCTTCGCCGTGTAAATGATGAACACTGACACACAGGGAATACGGCCCCATCTATCAGTGCTGCTTTAAACTGTTTTAAGATACGCTTCCCTCTGTTTCTCACTTCTCAGCTCTTTCATCATCAGACACATGATTGACTGTTTGCTCTCTTTCCTCCTCTTTCCGGCTAGGCATGAACGTTGTGTGTAAAGAGCCATGGTCTACATGGAGAAGCCTGTTTGCATACTGACATGATCTTTAAGGACAGGCCAGGGCAGTCTTATATGCAACTTTACTTCTGCACCAATGAAACCTTCTCAACTCAGTTCAGAAGATCCCATCAATGAGAGTAACATTAGTTTTAATGATGATGATTTATTATATTCATTTAAAAAAAAGAATAATACGTTCTCTTTTTATATTACATACTACTTTTACTTTTATATTACTTTTTTCTTTTCTTTTATGGAATTGTTTACCCGTGATTCTAATTGTCTAAATTACAATGGTGAAATTTGCTGCAGTGCAATTTCATCTCGACTGACTTCATTTGCACATATCATGGTTCACTGCTCAAGAAGGATTTTGTGAAAGCAACTTTTTGTTTTCTGCTTGCTGGCAATTTATCTAACTTTTGACAACATGGTTTGCTTTTTAAAAACTCACCTTTATTAGATAGTGTGTCCACTGTACTGCACACTGCAAATCAAATTCTTCATTTAGTGGGAGCTTAACATTTTCCAGTAAATTAGAAATATACTCTCTGCCTGTGGTTTTACACCTTAGTTCAAACCTGCAATATTTATAATCTGCAAAATGCATAATTCCAGCACTGCGTACTGGGCGTCTTGCTGATCAAGCCTGGTCAGGTCAGCTCACACTAGAGCACATTTCAAATATTTCATCGCCAATTCATGTGAAGCTGACTAAAAAACTATTGTGGGTATGTTAAGGTTATGCACGCTGCGTGAAGAAAATAAAAATTGACCAGTATGCTAGAAACAACAACAATAATTGTGCACATTGGTCTAATAGAAGTGCTATCTTAGTGTAAGTAATGGTTAAAAACATGAAATAGCAAATCAACTTTGTGTGGATACTTTTATTTAACAGATTCCAGATACTTCATTATGTGATGGATTTTACAATATGATATGAACATATTGTTTGAATGTGAGGTGTTAGATTGTTGTTTTTATAATGGGGTGCCAAAAACAGACAGTTATGATCACTAATTAGCAGCTTCTCAGAATTAAATCTCACATCTAAATATAACATATTTGATTACACAATGCACATTGGAGCTTGCGGTGGCTAACCACAGCCAAATATATGTATTATATTGCATTAGAGTTGTAAATGCCATTGTATTAGCAAAAAACCCTCATACCTAATGTATTTTTTTTTAAACAGTCAGCAATTACAAATCATTTTGTATTAATTGTAGTATTGACAGTGTGATTGTATTCATGTGTAGTATACTGCATACAATGCTAACATTGTTCGATTTTTGTCTTTTTTTGCCTTTTATTATTATTATTATCAAGGGCTGGCAATCAAACAAGACATAAAAAACCTCTTATCAAAGTGAAGTGTCTTCCATTCATGTGCAACGGCAAACGGGCTGCACTTTGATTTCATTTGATATACAAATCCACCTGTGCAATTGAATTTGTTACACAGAAGACCTTGTGCATGTCCTTTATATAAATCGGGTTTATCAGCATGATGCCATTAACGTCTCTCCATAATGTGAGATATTATACGTTTCCTCTCTGATCCTCGAATCAGTATGCATGACCGGCCTCTCGTCTTTCTAACACGGCAGGCAAGACTTAGCAGAATAAATTCATCTACTAATCATGTGCAATTCATTTGGCAAATTTCTGTTCTATATAACCACCTCTGGAGATTCTAAAACCACATTTTTACTTAATAGTGACCAGCCTTATAATTCCCATGTATAAAAGTGTTTTTCAAGAGTTCTCAAAGGACAGTCAGTTTCTTCAGAGTTAAAAAGGAGGCAAAGTTGACATAAAAGTGTCAAAAAAGAAAGTCATGTTTGGAATGACAAGAGGGTGAGTACTTGATTGCAGATTTGTTTATTTCATTTATTATCATTATTATTATCATTATTATTATTATTTCATAATTATTATTTAAATTGGGTTATGTTGGGTTTCCATATTTTATGGGGACTTTCCATAGACATAATGATTTTTATACTGTATACAATCTGCATATTCTATCCCCAATCCTAAACCTGAAAACTTTCTGATTTTTTATCTATTTTTACATAAAATAAATAAATAAATAATAAAAATAAAAACATAATTTAGTTTGATTTATGAGCTCCTTATGAGGACCAAAAAAAAAAAAAAAAAAAAAAATTCCCACAAGGTCAAAGATTTCTGGTATTACTATATTTGTGGGGACATCTTACAATGTAAGGTTTATAAGGACCACACACACACATACACACACACCAAATGCCTTGGGCAATTATGGAGGGAGAATAATTCTGATCCACTTCATTTCTCTAAAGGCATTCAAGTCATTCTTAAACCCATCTTTAAATTATCTCAAATGAGCAGAGTTTAGTCATTTCCATTAATGTTATTAAAAGAAGCTAGTTTCATACTGAAAATAAGCCGATTCATTACAGCGACTGGAACATCATTTCAATGCTAATGATTAATATGAAGACACAGAGGGACGCTGGGTAAACAATAAGGCAGCCTGATTATGCAGTGTCATCTTAGGTACAAGCGCAGTTCGCTGTCTAGATAGTGACATAATATGAATATAAAGATGTTGGTAATACACTGATGATACAGAACATCTTTTAATATTGTATTATAAGTTGAAGTAATCTTGCATCACAGTCGTAGATGAAGAAATGTGAAATGAAGAGGCCACGCCCCATTACGTCATAGACCACGCCCCCATCCCATGACAGAGAAAACAATGATTCCAACAAGCTTTTGAAGTTTCATTTGAAGGTACATAAAGTTTAAAGTAGTCCTACAGTAAAGTGTTTTTTGGGTGTGTGTGTGTGTATGTATTTATTTATTTAGTAATGAAGTTTTGCTTTATTTTAAAATATCATATAATATAATTTTAAGTAATATATATATATATTTTTTTTTACCTTTTTACTTCATCATTACTCCATATATATATATATATATATATATATATATATATATATATATATATATATATAAACTAAACAATAAAGGTTTTCAAAAACATTAATCAACATGAACATTAAGCTTATATTTCTAAAAACCTGACATATATATATATGACATATTTTTTTATATAAAAAATATATATATATATATTTTTTTTAACAAGATCCTGTATGTCATAATTTGTCATTTTGGCTACTTGTTAGGTTTAGTTCATGCTAAGAGAGTTTCCCTGCAAGATTGCAAACATGAACTGGAATTTAAAGCATATATTTGGACAGTGGATGGTTTAAACTAAGCAATTTAAAATTGTATACCATATTTCCCACTGTTTTCTCTTTCACAATATTCCTTATACAACACATTTTGTTTGCCTGCATGTCGGAGGACACATAAATTCAACACTCAACTCAAAAATGAAGTTTCCCTGGCGGCCGGCTAATTAATGGCCAATATGTGTCCTGGGGCCATTAAAGATATTGCGCTTTAATAAATCAATCCTCGGATCGATTGTCACATAGAAAGAATTAGTCTAATTATTAGTGTATGACGGTGTAAAGGGCTCTTGATTTCTCAGTGCTCCTTTGGTGTCTTGTCTAGGGGGATTTTAATGGAAATCTCTTATCTCCAGAAAGTCTTTCAGGTGTTCAAAAGACTTCCTGTTAAATAATATAATCCCTTAAGCTCCGACAATTACCACTAATTCCATTTTAATTCAGTAGAAAGGTGAAGTGACAGGGAACATTTTATAGCTTTGGAGCTGAAAATGTAATTTTGATTTCAATTACTCCAGAGAGTTAGGGCGAAGATAAGACGGTGAAGGTACTGGGCTGGAAGCAACAGTTTTGACAACTGCTGTGTGATTTCAACAGTACATGATGCTGCGGAATAAAAAAATAAATAATACTAATTATAGTTGACAAAAAATGCAAATGTTGCCAATATTTACTCATCCTTAAAGGAATAGTTCACCCAGAAATGAAAATGATCCCAGCCACTACATGTCATTCACAACATTGAGGAGCAGTCATGAAATCATTAGATGCACGTTCTGGCAAATGCAGAAGGCATCTATTAACCCACTGGAGTCTTTGGATTGCTTTGATGGATCGATGCGCTTTTTGGACCTTAAAAACACTTGGCTGAAAGAATAAAGTCATGTACACCTAGGATAGCTTGAGGGTGAGTAAATTATGGGATCATTTTTATTTTAGGGTTTTATTTATTTTATTCCTTTAAAGGGTTAGTTCATCCAACAATGAAAATTCTTTCAGTAATTACTCACACGCAGCATCGTCTGTCAAGAGACGATGTAGATCTGACCCTGTGCTATTTGCTTTCTACGGTGAAACAAACGGGGTTCATAGATAAATAACACTTTATTTGAATTCTCCTCCGACAGATATTCTACTGACTATAAGCAACTTTGCAAGTACATGTCAACCCAACCCAGCCCTAACAGTTTACTGATACTCTAATGAGCCCAGACAGCAACATAGTGTCGGCCCAGATCCGGCCCACATCTGGTACGTGTGGAATCCACATTTATCAGATGTGGCGCAGCTCTGGGCAGACAAGGATAGCATTAAATTCACTAGACCAGATGCAATCAACTTACTGATGTATTACCTAGGTACTATATGTGATACAGTATATATTGATTTGCACTATTTATGTGTCAAAGAGCGGTGTTTACATTGCAAAGGCAGCACTACTATAAGGTATCATCAACAGTACTGAGTGATCTGATGGAGAGGAGATTTGAGTATTGAATCCTGGAGGAACATGTATAACATTGACATTTCTCAAGACACTTTTCCAAGAGATCTACTTGACATATTACAAAAAACAAACATGCAAACAGTTGGTTTTATTTTTTAAGTTGGTGCCTTTTCACAGTGTGTAACTGATGGCCTTCCATTGAATATTCCTCATACTAACACGACCTTCACTGACTCGCTTTGTTGAGTAATGTGTAGAAGCTTTGTGACATCTGAAAATGAAAGATAGACCTCCATTCTGCTGTGGGGGTGATTTGCTCTTTATTTGTTACTTTTCCGTCTGTGAAAACAGAGAGAAATAAGAAAAAGAATGAGCTAACAGAAAGAGAGAGGGTAAATGTCTGGTGGCAATTTAAAGATGTTTCAGGCCTTTATTTACCCCGCTGATCAGTTGACCTCCAGAGATCAGATGGGTTAACTTGTCCCAGCTGCCTCCATCTGCTTGGTAATGGGAAGTCTCTGCGTCCTAAAACAAGTTTTTTGCCACTAACTTCCTCACACACATGCTTTGAGGAGTGTGTGAAATCCATGATTGTGCTTGAGTGGCATCTGCCTATCTATACAGCATCTAGGGCAGACATTCCACCTCTCCCGGAAGCTCCGCGGGTCTCTCGCATTCTGATAGCAACTCCCTGACACCCGCAAATAAATGCCATATCCTAGAAATCAAGCGAGTGATTGAGAAAGCATGTTTCCACTTGGTATTACGCATTATTTTCGGATGCATTTGGTCCAAGACACATTATTGTTACACCGGGTATTATCACGCGTTATAAATGTTTCTTCTACTTGAGTTTGGATTTTTTGGAGACTTTTTTGTCTCACTCAACTACATCACGCTCACGCTCAGTGCACGATTAAGGTCCTTGCACACTGAGTCTGGAACTTTTGTATGTGATTTTTTCTTGTATTCGTGATTCGGTGGCTCTGAATTGTCAAAACACCTCTCAAAATGCTTGCTACAGATGCAAAAATGCAGAAAATTTAACTCGATCCATTTTTTTTTTTTTTATGACGGATGAAACTTTCAAAGGCAGCGTGTAAATGTGATTGACAACGTGAGGTCGTATTTATTTTTTAACGTGCGGAATATTTCGGACGAGAATTTACTATTGAATGAACAAGCCTGTGTAAGGCAGCTTATGTGAATGAATATAATAGTATAATATATATTTATATTATGGTGGGGGTTTGGGGGGGGGGATGTGTGTGTTGTGCCATCTCCCTGAAATTAGTTTTTGCAGGGTGGGATGTATGCTAGGTTACCAAAAATGCTGTTTAGTTTGGCAGCTCACTAGGTTATGAGACACAGGCAAGCACACAGCGAAAGAAACTTTACTTTTTGAGACCCGATTATGCTCAAAATCAAATTCAACCCGAAAACAGAGCCGACACTTTGCACTAGATTTTTGTTGTAACACATTTGGATTACAGCCCTCTGTGGACCTTCGGGATGGTGTGAAAGAAGAGAGGAAGTGAAAAGAACTAATGAGAGCAGCAATTTTAACGTGAGAGTCACTTTAGCGTGTATTTGCACGTAGCTCAGAAGCTTTGCAGGATGAACTGCCGATGCTCGACATGTTCCCCTGTGGAAACAAAAAGGGGAGCATCTGTAATGCTCTACCTCGAGCTCAATCCCTCCTTTGTCACAAATTGGTCTTATATGAATGTTTTTAGTGTGTATTTGTGCATGACAGAGAGAGAGAAATGGAAACTGATAAAATCTGTATGGCCTTTTACCACATTGTAATGCCCAAAAGAGCAACAGGGCTTAAAGGACTATCGTGATGAATCAAAGTTTTCTTGATCTTATGAGATAAAAGAGTTTGATGCACTACGAAAACATAATGTAACTTTCAAAACTTCCTCTCCAGTACAAACAGAGAGAGAGATAGAGAGAGAGAGAGAGAGAGAGAGAGAGAATGTGTAGGAAACATTTGTCTGGATGTGGTTTATTTATTATGAAATTGTTTCATTCCGCAAGGATGCATTACATTTATCAAAAGTGAGAGTAAATACATTTATTATGTTACAAAAAAAATATATTTTATGTAAATGCTGTTCTTTTGAACTTTCTATTCATCAACATTCCCTAAAAAAAAGGGTTTCCACAAAAAATATGAAGCAGCAAAACTGTTTTCAACATTGATAATAATAATAATAATAATAAATGTTTCTTGAGCAGCAAATCAGCATATTAGAATGATTTCTGAAGGATCATGTGACACTGAAGACTGGAGTAACAATGCTGGAAATTCAGCTTTGATCACAGGGATAAATTACATGTTTAAAATACATTAACACAGAAAACAAGTATGTTAAATCATAATAATATTTCACATTATTGTTGTTTTTACTGTATTGATAGTAAGTTGAATAAATGCAGATTTGTATTGTAATTTTTATTTACAATTATAAAAATTTCTGCAGTAAATCCATTTACTTTTTATGTAACGCAAACTGTAAAAATAAAACGGCATGTCTTGTGACAGTCATCAAGATTTTTTTCAGGGTCACTGTGTTGAAACTTTCTGAATGTTAATAAACTGCTTTTTTTTTTCTCCCTCTCACACAAACTCACTTTCTTTGTCAAACACAGACACAATCAGACAGACACACGCACACACACATACACTTTCCAAACAACACAATGTGATGCAAAAGCTCTCACTAATGATGCTCCTCTCGGCTCTGGTTGTACATGTTACCTGATGGACCTAAAAAGCAGGAAACACTGCAGGTGATTTCACTCTGTGCTGTTAATTACCTCCCTTGACAAGCGCAGTGTGTAGCCACTGTTTAGCCCTTGTCTTCTCACACACTCATGCATAAAACACTAAATAAGAGACTTTTCAGCACAGACAGAATAATGAATATGATTTGACATCTCTTCTGAGAATGAACTGAAATATCCTTACCACATACCAACACACAGTGATCCATGGACAGTTTAAACACTTTCTTGGAAATGCGTACTTGAAAATGAAGGATTTCCATATTATAGCAACTGTGGGGTTCCTAAAAATGATTTTATTGCCAATCAAGTGTTAAAACTATGGAAGCTCGTTTTCACCATGGTAATTGTGACTTTTTATCTCACAATTCGGACTTTTTAATCTCAGAAATGCGAGATATAATGTCGCAATTGTGTGTTCTAAAGTCAGAATTACAAATTGCGAACTTAACAAAATCAGGACATGCCCACTGACAGGCGACGCCATGTAACTGTTAAAATTGTAGATTTGTCTGGATTTAAACATTGTTGGAAACATTTGGGATAATGTAAGTACACTAGTCAACAACAACAACAACAAAATAACATAGTTGTAGTGGTTTTTGAATATTTTAAAGAAAAAATCGTACATATTGTGCCTTCAATAAATATAACTTCCTCGAACATCTATAATATTGCTGTTGAAGCAGTTTATAAAACTTTTCATTAAAAAAGTTTATTAAAAATGTCCACATTTTCCTCACTGTAAAATGATGTGGATATACATATGCTTGTTTGTTTTGTATACATGTATACATTTAACATGGTGTTTTGCTTGAATAGATGCAAGTCAATATGATGTTGCTTTAGAGTTTCAGAAACTGCAGATGGACTGTCTAATAACATATATCAGCAACACATTTAAATCCATCTCAAGATAAATTAATACATAATTAAACATATTTTCCAGTTAGGGGTCTAGTGGTCCTGTGAACATGTCTTTTTTTTTTTTTTCATCCTATGAATCTGGTTATCAGAACTGTAAACATGCGCATCCCAGAAGGCCGTTTGAGCAGAAATCCTCCGTTCAGGCTACACTACATACTGTGTTAATTAGTCCCATTAGTTACACTTAGATTTCAATTGGTGCACTGGTGTAGATTAAATATTAAGGTTAAGGATTTTTGTTTATGCCTACCATAAGGCTGGATAATAATTTTATTAAACTTGTAAAGGAATAAGTGGCCTTAAGTGGGAAACAGGTACATAGGCTATTAATAATGTGTGAATGAGAGTAAATACGTAAATATGCCCTTGTACAAAAACAGCATAAAAGCCCCTGGAAAGCATGAATAAAGATCACAGACATAGAACGTGAATGTTTACTGTAAATCGCTCAGAGGGAAATGCATATCACTGACACAAATCATTGCCTTTTTCAAAGCAAAGGCATGTGTGAGCTCATTCTCCACTTCAGCGCAGTGCTTAATGCCGTATTTATTGATGCATTTAGTTGTTGGATGTTACTTAACATCAGTGTCTGAAAGATTGGTGTTTTCAAAAAACACACAACAGGGAAAGGCCAAATTGATCAGCACATTACTAAGAGCTGTTGGCAGGGTCTACCAAAAGCCTGCCGGGTCTTTGAGAGAATTTAATTCAAACAATAGAAGTAGAATCAATGGCATCTAGATCACATTTCTCGCCATCTTTAACCACTCGTGATGTCACATTACTGAAAGTCTACTGAAGTCAGAGACCTAAAAAACTATGCTAAAGCCAGACACAAGATGCTAGAGCTGAATGTACTCACACCTCCAGGGGGCGATAAAGATAAATTCAAACACTTTTTTTTTTTTTTAAAGAGTAATATTCTTATTGACATTAAATTGAACAAAAGTGACAGTAAAGACATTTATAATGTTACAAAAGATTTCTATTTCAAATAAATTATTTTATTGTTACCTCTATTCATCAAATGATGCTGGTAAAAATGTATCCTGGTTTCCACAAAAATATTAAGCAACACAACTATTGTGATAATATTATTACAACTTATTGATAATAATTAGAAAGGTTTCTTCAAATCAGCTTATTATAGAATGATTTCCGAAGGATCATGTGACAGTGAAGACTGGAGTAATGATGCTGAACATCCAGCTTTAGTTATTTGAAATTGTAACAATATTTCACAATATTACAGTTTTGATGTATTTTTCATGAAAGAAAATGCATCCTTGTTAAGCATAAGAGACTTCAAAAACATAAAAAAAATCGTATCAACCCCAAACTTTTGAACGGTATATATGTGCCACTAAGCCGGAGGTTTTCATTTTTACCTAAAAGAGAAGAAGACTTGCTGTCAGATACAATGGCATTAGAAAATGCAACAAGTATCAAGAATCTTATTGGCCTCAGTGCACATAGTTACATGTTGTAACATGTAGTTATATAGTAATAACAGTAAATTATGCATAATTACAAGTAACTATCCCTAAACCAAACCCTAACTGTAACTCTTTAGTAAGCACATGTATAGTTAATTAACATTTCTCAGTACTTATATGAGTGAGTAAAATGGGTAACACTTTATTTTACAGTGTCCTTATTACATATGTTGCATGTACTTACCATAGTAATATCAGTAAATTATGCATAATTACATGCAATTAATCCTCAACCAAATCCTAATCCTAAAATAACCCTATAGTAAGTACATGTAGTTGCTTAATATTACTTGGTGCTTAAATATATAATTACACTGTAACAATGACACCTTAAAATAAAGTGTAACCGTAAAATGTAACTACATCACTAACTAATTTACTAACCCTAATGCTTGTTCTAAACCTGCGAGACTTAATATCTTGGAATATCTTACATTTTTGTCAAGCTCCAATTAACAAAATTAGGTTACACAAATGTGTTTGATCAGAAATATAGTAAAAGCTGTAATAATTGTTATTAGAATTTACAATCACTGATATCTATTTTAAGATGCATTTTTTAAATGAAATGTATTCATGTGGTGACAAAAGCATTCTTTGATGAATAGAAAGTTCAAAATAACAGCATTTACTTAAAATGTAAATCTTTTGTAACATTTTAAATGTCTTTACTGTGACTTTTGTTAAATGTAACGTCTCTTTGCTGAATAAGTGTATTCAATTCTTTCAGAAAAAAACAAACAAAAAACAGTTTTGTGTGAAAGACTTTGGTTTGTTCCTGACACAAAGCTATTTTATGACTCCATGGACTGTTTTATAGTGCTTTTGTCCTTTTAAAAGCTTGAAAGCCGCAGGTCACTGTATTCAGTCTATGGAAAAGAGCGGCGTGAACATTCGGTGTCACTTCTTTTAAATCTAGTGGAAGACTGAATGTCATATGGGGTTTGTAAATGCATAAGGGTTTTCGAAATGACAGAATTTTTCTTTTTCTCTGAGCTACTTCTTGGATTGCATCTTTGGCCACAGTATGAATCCATACCAACCAAGGATCACTTTTCTTGTTCCTGTTCCGCACAAAGACCTGTACCTGCTCATTATTTTCTGCCCTATCGATGTTACACACAATTTCAAGACAGATTTGTTCCGTTTCTGTGACTCCTCCAATGAGCACTCGGGAAAATTCGGCATCTTTCTTCGACCAAATCTCAGTTGGTCCCGCACGTCTGCCGCTCACCGCCCAGCAGAGACCTGGTGCACATCGGAAACTGTTCTCACAAAGCCATGTGAATAGGAAATGGGAACGTTTCTTTCCCTTCTTGTGGTGTGACACTAATTTGCTTCCCCTTGCACTTCCAAGGCAATTAGCTTTGAAGCTTTTCAGAAGCTATTCTAGCCCAAGTCGATAGCTAGCGTAGAGAATAAGAATTTAAGCAGGTCCACTGGGGGAGGCTAGATAAACATATCAACAGAAGGAGGAGAAACCAGAGAGAGAGAAAAAAGTGAAGGGAGGGGGGAGCAAAAGAAATATAATTACTCCAACTGCTCGCCTGTATGCTTGGCCTTCATTACTGGGCATCGGTTTCATGCTAAATTCACTTCCTAGCAATTTGCCTCAGAGCCAAAGCACAAGCACCAGACAGTGTAAACAAAAACTTTACTGACAGCTTGGGCAAAACGCCACCGCTGAAAACATGGTGAATGAGGAGAGAAAGCTAAACGAGAATACGGCAATGTGTTCGGCCCACACTAACTTATGATCTGTTGTCTCAATAATAGTTACTGGAAACGAAGGTCACAAAGTGTTGACAGTATTTTGTTTTATAATGACCAGAACCACATGAAATCTGGGCACAAAGAAATTTCCACACCCATCGGTCACGTTCCTTGCTCGGATGATTTCTTAAAGAGGATCTATCATACAATTTTTATATTTTCAACTTTCTTTAATGCTTAGTGTTGCTGTTTGAACATGAAAACTGCCTGCAAAGTTACAAAACACAAAGTCCCTCAACGATGAGTTCACTGGTGAGTGTCAGTGTCACTGTTTCTGAACTCCCTGAAACGCCTCCATTGTAGTCTTAAATTTTCTTCCGGGAACGAACACGTCACAGTATTCCTCATTTAAATAATTACAGAGGCATATGCAAAAAAAAAAAACAAAAAAAAAAAGAAGAAAAAAGGACGAGGCCTGTTTGAGTTAGTAATGGTGCGTTCTATTATTTATCTGTGTCGGAGTTCTGACTAGGAAGACAGATGTTGCTTAGCAACACGCACCAACGCGCCTCATTTCCTCGGATTTCCCAGCTCGGAAGTCGGACAACCGTGAGGACACCGAGCAAGAATTCCGATACGGAATCCAGATGGCTGCGCCCTGTGTGACTTGTAAGTTTGAATTGTTTCCATTGTTTCAATGTTTTTGGACCGCTTTGGTTGTTTAAATGCCGATTTTAATCACTCGTATCACTGCCTGCATGTTTATTCTCCGATTCGGACGCGCGAAACATACCAGAATGCTTGAAGTGTGGAAGTGACGTCATATCCGAGGGCCGAGTCGGTTCGTTGACGATAATAGAACACACCATAAGTATAGTTTGTTGAAACTCAGTTTTATGATAAGGGGCGTGACATTTACTAAATAAACTCGAAGCAGCTGACCAATCAAAACACACTGGTCCAGCTAGCCAATCAGAGCACATTGTGCTTTTCGGAAGGAGGGGCTTCATAGAGAAGGAACTAAACAGAGAGCGTTACTGACAGACTGGGAAGAAAGGTGCTGCAACAATGTAAATTATGTGAAAAATCAGCCTGATCTCACACACGAAACGTACATATTTAGACGTAAATAAAAACGATCCAATTCGTATATATATTTACGTATTATAGTGACTTTTACGTATCATATGGATGTTATTTCAGGTTCGATACGTATCTATATTTACGTATTACAACTTAAAATACGTATAGATTCAACGTATATCCATAAATGCATTTATGCAGCCTGGTCTCATTGTTAATACGTAGTATTAATACGTAATTTTCAAAGATAGAAAATTTACCTTTTACCGTTTTATAGATAAATGGAAGATCCCTTAACCCCACTCCCAAACCTAAACATAACGTTACCCATTTTATACAGAATATAAAAAGGACAAAACGTACAGAGATGTGTAGGGAAATGGCAATTTTATTAACAATCTAGCATTAAAAGATTTTTTTAGCAGCTAATCCTACTCCTACCCCTAAACCTACCCATAACAATTTCTTAAAACTACATAGCCTACAATTATGAAGAAAAATTACAACATACGTGTAATCGCAATAATTTATTTATTGCGAAAATGTCAAAACCGGTACCAAAAGTCGTTCACATGACGATGTGTTGCAGTCACAGTCCTCTCTTTCAGTATAATAGTTTTGAATGAGGTACAGAGCAGAATTTAAGTTATTAATCCATGAAAATGTTAATCCGGCTTCGCTCTGTGTGAAGGCGCGCGCGCTTCTCCATTTCAAATGTAGTTTACTGACTGAAATACGGCATGTCGCAATCTGCGGCGAGAGCCAATGAGCGTTTGATATTACTACCGTAAAACATGTCGTAACGCTTCTTGAGGGCGCAATTTTTGAATTTAAATTCATCACGAGCGCGGAATTTGACAGTTACGGACTGCGCTGCTGTGGTAGCCTGTGAAATGGAAATGAAGATCACTCACTGGATAAAGGGCTGAATTTGGATCTCTTTCTTGCAAACGTATGGATTCTAAAGATTTGGATTATAATATCAAGCTAATAAAATTTGTCTTTTGTGAATTTATGTTGGGTTTTGGTGTATTATTGTTCTATTGGAGAAAACGCATTTTGTGTCTCACTGTAAATAAACTTAATATTACAAAATGGTTAAACGATTAAATAAGGTATTTTTAAGGTTTTAAAGTGTATTCTTGTGTAACTGCATGTAGGCTAATCCTCCGAAACGAGTTTGCAGCAGAAGGCACGAACAGAGCGAATGGTTATTAGCCTATTTCTTGAGTAAATTGCATTTAATAATAATAAATGCGACTGAAAACGTAATTGATAAGACATTTGAATGCAATAGAGTCAAAACATTAATGCCACGATTTTAATATGCATAAATAAGAATACGTACAAATATGTACGTCGGTAGAGTTGTTCATACGTAAATAATTTACGTTTTTGTGCTGTTAATACGTAAATATTTTACGTTTTAGTGCTGTAAATACGTCAGTATTATACGTTTAAGTGTGTATAAAACGTAAGTAAATGTACGTACGATAGAATTACACTTTACGTAAAAATACACACGTATTCTCATGAGATCACGTTGGAAAAATAATGTGTTAGCATTAAAACCTATTCTAGTAAACTCCAAAAACAACTTTACAGTAAGGTCCAGTCATTCATGCATTAAATTAACAAATAATATGTTTACAAAGCATTTATTAATCCAGGTTAATGCTAATTTCAACTTGCATAAATTAAAATATAACAATAAATCAAACATGCATTAACAATGAAAAATAGTATAGATCTAAATTGATATTAATCTAGATAAATAAATGCTGTAACAAAAAAAAATTGTTCTTGATACCTAATACATCGTAAATTGTTGTCAAATACATCATCTAAAATATCAACGGACATGGCGATGAAAAAAAATTAGATGGGCGAAGATTTTTTTTTCCCAATATTAAAAAAAAAGAAGAAATTTTAGGAAAGACAAAAGACATTGCGATCTCAACTCAGTTGTTTCTCTTAGACAGCGTTGAGGTTAAATTAATAATTTTGCGTTTCCGGAAAAAAAAAAGAAGACCTGAACTTGAACTTAAGTTCAAGAATTTAATATGAACACAAACATTTAAATTCTCATTAAAATCAATATTTGGTGACATTTTAAAGACCAATCTCCTGAGCTCTGAAAAATCAATCACTGAGCAATAAAACTGCTTAATGAGCATAAACACATGGTAGAAGAAGCAATTGTGAAATTTTCCCATCAAATAAATGTAGCATTTGAAGACGAGTCAATCTAGCGAGGAACAAAACAAGGCACAAACATGCACAATTTAAAACATTTATTGCAGTAGCGGTATACCTGTAGAGCAGTAACAAGGAGTAACTGTTTAATATCTATGATGGCAAACGTCCCCACAACCAACAAACATACTGCTGAAAGCAACTCACACCACTCTTGTCTCTTTTCATATTGTTTTTTTGTACTTTAAATATTGTGATCAAACATAAAAGTGCTATACAAAATGAATGACCTCACTGCGTTACAAATCAATAATCATCAACCCAATGAAAAGAAGGTGAAACTAAGTCATTTTAAAGCTATTTTGTCTCGGTAAGCATGCGGTTTCATCGTCTGAACTTTCTGCCATGCCATGTGACAAGAAGGGAAAAAAGAACGGCCCAAACATTTCAAGGAAAAACAGAAATCAAACTAAAATCTCAGTCCTTGTATAATGCACATGCTCTTTTGATCACGTTCTATTCATTGTTTTTCTTTTTTCTTTTAATACCTTCCCCAGTTTGGACAGTGCATTTTTTATTTATTTACTCTTCCTCTGGAATGACTGAGTATGTTGGCGCCTGACAAACATTTACTGTGTTCGGCATTCAGAGACTAGGGCCTGCTGATGTTTCACTGCCGGAGATTGTTTAGATCGGTACGATACGTAGCATATGTCATGAACTCACAGACATGAAAACTACACTCACTTCTCTTGCGTCAAAAATCGTGGGCATACACGATATTTTATGAAAGAAAAAGTTTTTTTTTTTTTTTTTTCTCAAATACTATCAATTAAAGCACGAGTTCAATTAAACATGTACAAGAATGACATTTGAAATTAGATGTCGAGAATTTACAAATATATTGCTGTTGAATTGTAACATCGTTCTTCTTTTTTTTTTAGAGGAAAAGACATCAAGCTTTCCGTGTCAGTAAGTAGAAATTGAGCATTTACATCAATAATACAAAATAGCTTTGAAAAAATAAGTTTGCCAGGTTCATCGACTCAGTAAATGCAAAAAACTGGGCAATTGTGCAAGGTTATGACCGACTGACATTATCATCCAGGATTCGTTCGTTAATTCTCCTCGAAAGGGGGGGGGGGGGGGGGGGTGCGTGTTTAAGTGCGTTTGTGTGTGTGTGTGTGTGTGTAACCATGTGTATGTTTGCTTTACAGATCCAGACTGTGGTCCTCTGTTCCAGAAGACAATGACGTCAATGACAAAAGGCCGATACGATGAATGATAAAAGACAGCTGTCATGTTCACTGATCTATTCCATGTGATTATTACAAGTACATAAAATCGGTTAGTATTAAGTCCTATTTACAAACACTTCAACGATGACAGACTAAACGATACTAACAGTGTTAATAAGCACAAAGCTTTCTCAGTTTGTAGATTCCATTTTCTCGGATGGTGTAGATTAATATAGTTCCAAAACAGCTCAAAAACACCCACGTCACAATATTTGTATATATTGGTCAGCCATTATATTGTTTTTTTTTTTTTTGTTTTTTTTATAACCGTGATACATAGAGCATAGCCCTGTTTTGTTTATCCTGAACGTTTGTTTGCAGTCTCTGTTCAAGACGAAGTATAAGATGATCCCTTTTAATGTGAATTTGCAGCAAACCATGAGAGTTTGAGGGCAGTTATGGATTTGCATGAGAAGATCCCGCAGACGGGCCGTCGGCGAGTCGGATTCGCATAGTATACTGTCCTGCATAAGCGATAAAGTCTATGTCTACTCCATACACGTAACTATCACACCGCATAGGCATCGATCTAAGAAAAGGAGGAATGGACTAAAGCTCTCAAAAGTTGCTGGGATGATCCGATAGAGAGAGAGAGAGAGAGAGAAGATGGACACAAAATGAACCCAAAAACACTCTTAAAGCTGCTGTTCTTTAGGACTGTCGTGGCCAGAGGCGGGCTGGTAAGATTTCAGGCTGGCCAATGGGATGTCGGCCATGTGACCGCCGCTGCCAAAATGTCCTTCCGAGCTCCCGTAGGTCTTCCTGTCCCCAAACTGCTCCTGGCTTCCACGCTCACCTTTCCAGCTGCGGGTCAGTGTGTGGCCATTGAGCAGTCTCTCTTTAGCCCACTCCTTTTGGTTGTTGAAAGAGGAAACGGGGGACTTGGGCGAAGGGTACGAGCTCAGGCTCGGAGGCATCCAGCAGTTGTCGGAGTGGCCCAACACCAGACACTCTTGGGTGCACATCTCTGTGGCCTCCACCAAGCCTCTCGGTCCTAGAGGTCCATCTGTGGACACAGACAAAGCGAAAAGACTCAGGATTCATAACTTCCAAAGCATAGACCTAGAGTGGATGCAAATGAAGCTGGGTGAGATGAACATAATGTCTCAAAGGCTTGCATCAGATCTAATTTCCTAAAAAAAACACACATGCTGAATAAAGAGACAACTGAAAATAACACTGACATTCCACCCACACCAGGACGCAAAGTGCATTGTGGGAATCAATGCGGTATCATGGGCTCAACTGCACTGTCGAATATAATCAAGAATATAATGAAGATAATCCTAAGGAGTCATTTAGTATTTGCAACATGCCGCTCTGTGTATTAATTTAATCCTGGTTGGACAAAATTAACATAAAATGAGTAAATGATCAAAAACATATTAAAAGATACTGTGACTTCAGTAAAGCGTCATTAAAGTTGCAGGTTATTCATGATAAATCCTCACAAGCAAATGTCTCATGTAGAGAGACAACAGAAAAAGAAAGGAAAAATCAATCAAAAAAAGTACAGATATTAATTTAATTAAGTTAAATTATCAATTATTATTATCATGATTACGACCTGCATTCAAGCCAAACGCTTTCATAATGCTGTAATATAATACCGTTCTGTTGAAAACACACTTTCATTTTAACACCAGTCTGTGAATCCCAGACACAAGGCATCTATTATTCATACACTTTGTGTAATACAATACTGTTTGGAGCACTAGGGTTTCAATTCTGCTTCTAATTTCCACCATAACAACTAACATTTCAAACATTTCCTACAATGAACAAAGGGCTTTGAAAAATGCATCTTAGAGGGAGATCAGAGATCGCTGATTTGTGTTTGCGAGAACTGTATGAACTGTATATGAAAGAAAGCCACATGCTGTAGCCGGACGGAGCCGATGAACACATGAAATGGGGAAAAGATGAGCGTCTGATGAGGGGAAAAAAGCCAAATTGCCATGTCTCTACATAATTGGTGTGATAAGCATAAGTGACTGCCAGAGTTACCGCAGGAAATGGAAGATTCGCTGAAGCAAGAGATTTTATGGCATCACTTTAAAATACATTGGGACAAAGGATAGATGACTAATACCAAGATCAACATAATCAGAACACAGCGAGATGCAACAGAAAACAATGTTTGTTTTCTTGGTTAGTTCTATTTTCTAACCTATGAAGACATGCCAACATTCTCAATGGTTGTTGCTCTTGTATTTTCTCTTTAAGTATCAATCAAAGTTAGAGTCTCTTGAGTAGGGGTGGGAATCAAAATAAATTGAGCCTAACTGTGACATGTTCAGTGTTTGTTTGTATGGGTTCCACTGTCATACCCAACCTGATCTCACGAGAACTATGTTATGACGTGGCAAATTTGTATGAATTTGTACAATATACAGTACATAGTACATAGTACAAAACATATGATTATTACAAAACAAAATAAGTATGAAGGTCCCACCCTGACCAGTGTTTTTTATATGGATCCAGATTTATAGAGGAGGTTCTCAATGATCAACCCTCCTCTGGAGTTAATCTATTCCTAACATGGCAGCTTCATTCCCCTCTTGTCATCAAGCCAATAACATGGGCCATTTGGTGCTTCAGTGTCCCATAAACCAGCGTTAGATTCGGCTCTTATCTCTCATCAGGACTAAAGCTCCATACCTGCTCGTGAACGAGAGGCCAGAGTCGATATTTCCATCACTCTGACATGTTTGTGTGAGAGCACGCAATGCAAATAATGTCTGATTTACATCCATAATGTGTGATAAAAATGTGGAATAATGCAGCAACAATCACATCAGCAACAAATAATAATGAATCCACAATACAAGCTGACGTTCAGAGATTTTTTGTCACTTTTTTCACAAGGCGTACTGTATGCGCGTGCCATTTATAGAAGCCAGCCCTATTTCCACGTGAATTTAAATATTTATCCCCGGAGGGAGACCTGTCACTCCCGTCTGTTTTCAAGGGGAAATAAACTAACTGTAGAAAAGAACAGCCTCCCCGCATTCAGACATATGTGTTTATTCCAACGTGATGGCAATGTTGAAAGGAGTTTGTTATTTTTTGTGCAGCCACTCTGTAATTTTGAGGCTCCTGCAGGCATTCAGCATTTTTAATCTACCAGATGGAGTCAAAATGGTTTAATTGCTACTGCCACTCCCTTCGAAGTGAATAAGGAAACGATATTATGTCCTGGTTGTGGTGCTGCTACCAAGTGTCTGTTGTACAATTACAGTGGCATCAGAGCTTTATTCTGACCAACTGCGTAGAGGATGTAATCAACCAAAGTTCACTTAAGTTCAGTGACGTAAATCCAGAATTGGCCAAAACTCTTAGGTGTGCACACTGAATATTATAAATTAATATTTAATATTATATTAAGTTGCTTAAAGGATGGATATATATACAGTGCAATGCATAAGTGAATACACCCATGCTAAAGTTGACTAAAAAGAGGAATAAAAAATCATATTTTGGAAATTGAACTTAATGCCTTAATTTAAAAAAATAGGAAAAATCCAACCTTTAAGGACACCAATTGTCTTTGTGAATGAATAATGTATCGTAAATAAATAAATTTTCTTCCTTAAAATACATGGTGCATAAGTTAGTACACCCCTATGTTAAATTCCCATAGAGGCAGGCAGATTTTTATTTTTAAGTATATAGTTCCTGATAAAGTTCCCTTGGCCTTTGGAATTAAAATAGCCCCACATCATCACATAGCCTTCACCATACCTAGAGATTGGCATGGTTTTATTTCAGTTAGCCTAAAAGCTAGTTTGATTTGCATTGAGAGATGATCTTATGGAAAGTACCCCATGCCAATCTCTAGGTATGGTGAAGGCTATGTGATGATGTGGGGCTATTTTAATTCCAAAGGCCAAGGGAACTTTATCAGGATGCATAGTATCCTAAAAAAAAAATTAAAAAAATACTTAAAAACAAAAATCTGCCTGCCTCTATGGGAATTTAACATAGGGGTGTACTCACTTATGCACCATGTATTTTAAGGAAGAACATTTATTTATTTACGATACATTATTCATTCACAAAGAAAATTGGTGTCCTTAAAGGTTGGATTTTTCCTATTTTTTTAAATTAAGGCATTAAGTTCAATTTCCAAAATAAGATTTTTTATTCCTCTTTTTAGTCAACTTTAGCATGGGTGTATTCACTTATGCATTGCACTGTATATATATATATATATATATATATATATATATATATATATATATATATATATATATATATATATATATATATATATATATATATATATATACACACACACACACACACCGTTGTTTTTGAAAAATACAGTAAAAACAGTAATATTGAGAATTGTTTCTATTAATACATTTATTTATTTCTGTGATCAAAGTTGAATTTTCAGCATCATTACTCCAGTCTTCAGTGTCACATGATCCTTCAGAAATCATTCTAATATGTGGATTTGCTGCTTAATGAATATTTTCTTATTATTTGAAATGTTGAAAACAGTTAATGTTTAATGTTTTATTTCAAGAAACTATGATGCATTTTTTTTTTTCAGTATTTTGTAATCAATAGAAAGTTCAAGAGAAGCATTTATTTGAAATGTAAATGTTTTGGCACAATATAAATGTCTTGTATGTCTTATATATATAATTTTCATGCATACTTGCTGAACAAAAGCATTATTACTTTTAGCTATTTGTTTTTTTTTTTAAGAAATTGAATCAGATCTGTCCCCTTTCAAATTGAAGAATTTCAAAATTTAAAAATCCTTTACGCAACACAAAACATATTCCCTAAAGAACTTCCTCAATGAATTAAGAATAGTACAGTTCCAATGGCATGAACCTCCCAAACTCTGGCAGCTCCAGCAAATTTTTGCTTATTTGAACTGTTTTTTGGAACTTACAAACATATATATTTGTTTCCTGGCATAATGATAAAGCCTCTGCACCCTGACTCCAGGTAATTGCGGCGAGCCAGCCAATCAGATTGGTGCTTACCATTTTGGAAAAGCCAATTTTGAGCACAATATTAGACAGTGCACTGATGGTCTGTGAGTCCTTGCCTTCCCCTTCCCCACAAACCGCCCGCACATCACTGAGCTAGACACAGTCCATCCCTATCACTCCTCTAATGGTCTCTGAGGAGGCATAGGAGCATGGCATTATGGGACTGACATGAGGAATCATGAGGGATGAATTAGAGACTGAGTCACAGTGACAGGAAAATGAATTTCACAAATGAGATTGGAAAGAGAGAGGGCGCTGAGAACGAGAGGAGAGAGAGGGAGAGTGTGTGTCTCTGTTTGAACTTGCCCCACATTTCCTGCTCCAGCAGTGTATTATGTGTGTGAGAGCTTTCAAACCACGGTAACTTTATGGTGAATTTGAGAGGATTTTCTGATTTTTGACAGACAACCCAAATCCAACAGGAAATGGAGGAAGATAGAAAAAGGGAGGAAACACACTTCACAGAAGAAAACAATTTCACCCTCAAACTCCAACGATGAAATGCATTTCCTTTATTTAAAAAAGCTCCTCTTTTGAATGACTTTCCTGTTCAAAAGACTGTATTTCAAGCACCTGAGGTTACTCAACTGGTCTGCATATAAAGTGCTGTGTTCAGTGACAACAATTATGAAAGAAATAGAGAGAGGAGAGAGAGAGAGAGAGGGAGGACGATTTTCACATTTACTGAAGGAGATGCGAGTAGTGCTTGCCACTGCAAAAAAATCCCCGGCAGGATGCCATTTTTATTTTTTTTAGCGAGTTGCTTTGCTAGAGTGTTTTGGTTAGTTGTCCACCCTCAAGTCCTAATGATATTCTGGTGCCGAGATACGATTGGAACGTGTTGCTGAGTGATTGCTATGGTGTTCTCAGTGTTTTAGTATTTAGCTGTGGTGTTATGTGTGGTTACTAGGCAATGATATCGAGATATCGTCAGAAGCATCAGCCATCTGCCTTATCAAGAGGATTTGGCATTTTCAATTAATGTATTCAATTATTATTATTACTTTTATTATTAAATTAATATTACAATTCATTTACCCCACTACACGCTGCGAGAATAATAAAATATGTTTGATTAGCCTTACTCCTCAATTCAAAAATAACTTGTTTAACACGGAATATTTCTCTTCCCATTTGTTCACTATGGGCTGCAAGGGAAAAATAAAGAAAGACAGTTATATTGTGTCGAGGTAATGCTTATTTGTTGAAGTGTGATAGCTAGGACATTGCTAGGTGTTTACTAGGGTTTTTCTAGAGTTTCATGGGTGGTTGCTAGGTGGTTTCGTACTAGTTTGCCTGTTTTATTATCTGTCAGATGTTTATGTTATGCAGAAAAGTTTAATACTTGTGGTTAGGAGTTGCGACCATCTTTTCTTTCCTACCTACTGTGATGTACGTCTGAGTGAAACAGATAAGGCGAAACTTGATTTTGTCCATCGGGAATTGATTGGTTCGTTGGATCGTTGTCATTTGAGAAATTTCTGCGATCTCATGAGTGACTGGTTTCTGGAGGGGAGGGGTTATTGTTGGCAAAAGTTAATGTTTTTGATTAAAGATTCTGAGGCCACATGAATTTAAAAAATGGGTAAATCAATTACTGTATAATAAACACTGAAAAAAATGTCACCTTTTATGTCATGGTGACTTTAAAAAACAACAGTAAGAAAGGAATTAGACAGTCATTTTACAACAATGACCTTTACTAAGGAATGCATCACATATTCAGTTCAACCTGGGAAATGTTATAGGTCACAACAGTGATATCAATTCTTCCCCAGTGTCTTCGATTAATGCGTTTCAAACCTATTTCCCAGTTCCCTCCGTCTTGATGAAATCATTTCAATCGCATAGTGAGATTGATCATGTCAAATGACCCTCTGCTCCAGCCATGTTAACTAAATTACTCTTGCTCTGTTCTCTTCCCATTTTGTCCCTTCATTTGTGATTTCCATTCTGCTGACACGGTTGCATCTTCCATTAACATGCAAATCGGTGCTCCACGAGACCTGTCTCAAACAGACGAACCATATCCACCGTACATCGACCACCGTACGGTCCTGCTGTGTTGGCCTGGACCAAACTGATCAAAGATGGTCCAATCATTGGTGATAAGGTAACGTAAAATAAAAACAGACCTTATTTACTTGTGTCACCAGTCTCATTGAGTACATTCCATCCTTTCACATATTAAAGAAAAAAAATCATCAAAACAGCCTTTGCGACAACAAATTTAAGCGATAAGAACCAAAGAACCAATTGCTGAAAGTGGAAATGAATGCTCTGTCATCCAATTGATCAACAGAAGATTCAAATGCCACACTATATCCTGCTAAACTACTGAAATGTGGAGTCTGAAATCATTTTGCATTAGTAAAGCTTAGTGTTACGCCACCTTCACTATCATCATACATCATACGCTAAAAGCATTCAGGAAACCATTTCATGTCTTCTTCAAAAAAGCACACAAATTCAGGTGATAAGAACCAAACAATCTATTTCAAAGAAAATACCAACAGCTTTCGTTTTCTCTGTGAATCTAAACGAAATTAGGCACTATTCCTGATTTACAATCTGATTTATGCTCTGTGACTAAACATTTAACATTTAATGATATTTGAGAAGAGGGAAAAGTGAAATGTGTGTCTTTTTTTTTCACAGATCCATGGACATGGATTAAAAACATTCACAATCAAGGACTCCTGGCGTAATAATCTTTTTCCGCAGTGTTATTATGTTGACGTCAAGGTTATGGCATCCAAGGTGAATACAATCAGAAGCCAGAGGAAGCAACGCTCGAGCTACACCTTGATTAAAACAGAAACATGGAAGCAGGACTGTGTCAATAGGAAACATATTATTTCCTTTGTTCTGGCCGTCAACCCCTCCAAAATATCATGTTTACAAATAAGTGCCGTGACTGATGCGTTCTTCCATGTATAATGATCGCTCTCTGATGTGGCGACTTCCCGAAAGTCAACTCCAACGCCCTTGTGAAAAAAAACAAAAGGAATAAAATCCTTGTTGTTCAGAAGCTCAGCTTGGGTCATTCTTCCAATTATATGACTTTTCCAGATATGGACAAATATGGACAAACACAGCCGTTGGTTTAAATTTTTTCATTACGTTTTAAACCCAAAGGTTGGGTTTATCCATATTTTAACCAAATGTGAGTTGAAACAACCCAGCATTTAGAGTGTAGAAAATTAGCTGTGCTGCGTCTTTTTGTCTTTTCTTTTTTTTTTTTTGTCAAATGTGGCAGGCAACTGGGGCTGCGATACAATAGCACACGCAGGAAGCTAGGGAATATCATGCCACCTGTTTTTCATTGTGTTTGACATCTCCCTATTCATAAAGATGTGTTCGTTCACTCGTACGTCTATCGTAATGAAAAGAGAAGCCGGATAACAGCAGTTAACGTTGCAGGCTCTTTTCATCAAGGAGTTATTGTTGGTAAATTTGAGATCAGTTAACAGTTATAATTAGATGACTCTTTTACAGAAGTATAATCCGACTTCAAAGATACTAGTACAGTAAAATGGGACCCTTTTGCCTTTAAAATACAACATATATTGGCATATATATTAACATAGCAATTGGTGAATTAGTATGGCAATAAAGAACATTTGACATTTACCTCGTCACCATGATGGTATAACCCCCAAAATACACAACAGAAAAAGTATTCTAAATTAGCAGAGCAAAGCATCAAACACTACTAAATCTCCCACTTAACATTAATCTTGCAAAAACAAAACAAAAAAAAACAGTAAAATAATTTACTCTGCCTTTTGAGTGCCATGGCAAAGCAAGCTGGGAAATGGAAATCCCAGCCCAGTTTCAGTTAAATTTAAGTTCATCTACACTGAAAGAAACAAGTTCATTAAACTCAAAACAACTAAACTTTTCAGATTACTTCAAATGTGTCAGTTTTGTGAAAAGAAAGTTCTAAATACTCATGAACGTTAATTTGTTTCGAACAAATTTGTTTAATTTAAGTTTGCCCTAGTCAAGCCAAATAAATATTAGTGCTGTCAAATTGATCAATAGCGATTAATCACATCTAACATAAAAGTTTGTAAATGTATATTATATGTGTGTGTGTATGAGTGGGCTTTTTTGGCTAATAAACAACCAACCAGCAACCAACCAGAACACCCTAGCAACTGCACATAAATATGCTAAAACACTCCGAGACGTCATAGCAACAACCGAAAACGCCCCAGCATCATTGTGGCGATTTTTGCAGGAACAAAAAATGCTTACATGTTCTCCAAAAATTTTAAAAATATATAGTTCCATGGACATTTTTTTTCACAATTCTTTATTTGTTGTTGTCTTTGTTATTAATTGAAATGGCTCTCGTTCTCTTATCCTTGATTGTCTCCGGCCTCTATCGCCATGACACCCTGTCGTCTAGGCGCTCGGTTGCCGTGACACCCTCGCCCTAGTTTGGCTTGCTGTTTGACCTCCAGTCAGTCTGATGACTGCACCTGTCACACCAGCATCACCATGGCACCCCTCAACCGGCACATGTCACCTTGTGCGATGATCAAAGGCTGGACTGCAGGATGCTGGAAAGAAATCAAAACCTGTTTGTGTGTGTGCCGCCATCTTTGTAATGACAGGGAGGGAAGTTGTTCTGCTTCAGAAATACAGTCTTTTTAATTAAAGTCTTTTTATGAGTATACACACACACACACACACACACAGGTCAATGACGTGACAGCAATTTGAAAATACATTTAAATGTGATTAATGCAGACAATGACTTGACAATAACAATTTTAAGATGACCATGTCTTCAACGTCAATGTATTAATTTATTAATTTATTTGTCAGTCTCAATGTGGGGTAACTTCACAGAAATCGCAATTAGTTCAATAATTAAAACTCAAATTAAAAGAGTGAAGTTAATAGAAATAAAACTTTAAGAAGAAAACTTTAAAGCAGTTTTAAATCTTAAATGATGAAATGTTATTGATATTAGGAAAACTTTTGTAGGCTAATCAAAGCTTAGCTTAACCAACATGAAGGGATATGTTCTGTTGTCACATGTCAATCAAATAATAAAACATGAAATTACATCACACAAATGAACCATGTAGAGTCCAATGACTGTGTGTTAATATCAGCACATCTCCTAAAAATATCAGATATTTAGACTTTTTTTTTTTTTTGATTTTTTTGTTTAATTCAGGTTGTCAAATGGTATGAAACCTCTGTCCAGAAGAGTCCAGTTCATCCGGCACCTGAGTCTCTCATTGTCTCTTATGATAATTATAGAGATGTCACTGACATTGTTGCAGTAATTGCTAGTGTGTGAACTGATAGTTAGTAAATGAACGGTTAGATGGATCATTTCAGCTGATGATTCCAGATGGATTATTACATGAATAACTCACTAACAAAAGATTTTCACAAGGCTACGAAAATATTAATGTGGGAGTTCATGCTGACTTTTTTTCTAGTTTTCGAGACCTTGTCCTATTTTTAGGGAAAATAGGATCATTAATAAGATGTATATACAATAAATTAAATACAATAGATGGAATCCACTCTTTTGGTAACAATTTATTTCGATGGTCCACTTTAGACATTCTACTAACTATAAGTAACTTTGCAACTGCATGTCAACTAACTCTCATTATAGTATTAGCAGACCGTCTGCTTACAGTTTTTCTCGATTGCTTAAACACATTTCTTGAAACTATGCCTCGTATTCTCAAAACTGTAAACACAAATCCATAACGTCTCACCCAATTCCCCAAACATCCTATTTTCAGGTCAAAATGAAGCTCTACACTCAAAACCATTCACTCTTGCTGAAAAACCAAACTTTGCCCTCAGACAGGACACACAAGCCCTCAAAATCACACACACTACAACATAGTCTAACACACTGGTGCAATAAATTCAAAACAACATTTCCAAAACTGGTAAGTTATGTTGCTTGTGGTTCCCCCCCCCTCACAAACCTTTTCACATGATGAACACAAAAGACACGACCAGTGGATACATTGGCACATTTTTATTCATACACAGAAAACACACACACACAATTTTTTTTTTTTTTTCCTGTTTTACTCTTCTTTTTTTTTACTCTTTTTTTTTTTTTTACTCTCTCCTCTAAATTTTTTTTATATTTACTTACAGTAAGATGTGTGTGACCAACATATGACAGTAAAAGAGCACACACAAACCTTATTCTAATATGGAATTCAAATTGTATTGGAATAAAGAGTGTTGGGACGTAACAGGAGGGTCTCCACTCAAGGAGACAATATGATGGACACGTCTAAGAATGTTCCACATATGGTTGAAATACCATAATTTGCCTAGAAAGATAACATTCTGGGAGTCAAGACTATAAAGGATAAAGGATGCCCTCCCTTCACTTTCACACTCTGCAGCCACACTGTCTGACTGTACGACTGCTGGCCTTTTCTTGCAAGAAAATAAACCTCATCAAAGACTATTGGAAATGTTTGTCTTTTATTCAGTGATAGATTTTTGTTTGCCACCACACCTCCATGAAGGTTCTCGAGGCGATGGTAAAGCGACTCAAATGTGGCCTTACTCGTAGCCGAGCCTCCCTCATAGTCATTCCATTGATAAAGACATGGGCAACTAGAGTGGCTTGAATTTCATCTGAGACTGCTTGTCTTCTTGTCCTTGCCCTTCATCCTCCTCATTCTTATCCCTCTTCATTCATGTCTTTCTGGATCCATTGTTCCAAAATGCAATAAACTGATTTGGGCCCTTTTATCTATCTATTGAAGGATCTGATTGATGTGTGTTAAATTTTGACTCTTAGTGTTTCCACTTGGGTAATTGTGTGCTAACTGAGCTGAAGCTGTGCTGACTTGAGTGAACAATTTTGAATGCTAGTGCTTTATAAATGACAACATGGTCTAAGCAATGAGAAATGAAGGGATTTGTGTGTAGAGTTTTGCAGTGACAGTTCAACAGATCTGACTCATGTGTCAAAACAGGGAATTGTGTTTATAGTTTAGTGAAATGGGTGTGCTTTTTGATAAATGGTGTTATGGTTTTGAAATTTTAGTTCAAAAGCCTGGTTATAGTGTTTAAGCAATCGAGAAAAACTGTAATATCTGCTAATACTTTATTTTACTTTATTAACCATTCATAATTTATACAGAAATATCTTCTGCTTCATGTTTTATAAGTGAGGTCTATAGAATACAAGCTATAATGCCATCTGAAATGCATAAACACACACTCGCACATACGGCAGCAGATGCACACTTCACAGTTGACAGAAGGTGTTGGAGTGCTGTACAGACGGTACTGATCAGATGGTCCCTCGCTCCAGTACAGCAACAATAGAACAGTCAAGCCAAGGGCAAGGTTCATTAAGTTTACTCTGATAAACGGCTAATAAAGAACATGCACCGACACAGCCTTCAGTCTGGAGAAGCACACTGAACCTGCATGAAAACGCACATGAGCATTCCACTGGTGACATGTTGATCTCAGTTCAATGACTCCCATCGTAAGGTAGTGAGTAATGAGTTATTCTGATGAACCACACTGAGGCGTAGGATTGCTGGAACAGAAAACACTAATGAAGAGTCAACTTGATTCTTTGCGGTTAGGACAGACCAGCATTGGGGAAGATAATTCAGACTGTAGTTTGCCAAACCACAAGCAACTCATTATTTAAATCACTAAGACTTTAGTCAAGCTATCCATTTAAAACAGTGGTTTGGAGCAAAATTAAAAGAGAACAACTACTTTGATCTATCTATCTATCTATCATCTATCAATCTATCAATCTATCTACCTATCTATCTATCTATCTATCTATCTATCTATCTATCTATCTATCTATCTATCTATCTATCTATCTATCTATCTATCTATCTATCTATCTATCTATCTATCTATCTATCTATCTATCTGCCAGGCTATCTATCTTTCCATCCATCCATCGGGTCCTAATAACACTATTTTCCATGTCCTGATAAAAAAAAAAAAAAAAAAAAAACATACTTTTTTTGGTACAGTAAACTACCTAATTCAAGATTATTCAATCCTACTGAATAATATTTTCATCAAAACAATAAAATAATTAAATTAATGGTGACATCAAAATTAAATTAAATATTTAATTGTAATAAAAAATTAAAAAATAAAAAAAAAATCTGGGAAAAATATAGAGGGATTCCTCGAGTGAATCATTTAAATCCGAATTAAATTAAATTTGATTGTGATTATTGCCTCAGTTCACTTCAGCACAAAACACAATCATAGCGAAGTAATGACTTTTCATGATAACTCATTACTGGATAGGCCATACTATTGTAAAAACCACTGAGCTAATGTCACAATACTGAAAAAACTTAGCAGTATATGTTAGTTATGGATAGTTATCCCCTAACATCGAGACACACACACAAGGCTCATCCAATGTCATAGAGGGACTGAAAAAAAAAAAAAAAAAAATCATACATTACGTCATTATTGTAAATGGACTCAAATGAATTCTGTGAAAGGAGATCTTTATGGCAGCACTGCCAGTCCACCTCCAGCTTTTGTTCGGAGACACAACCATTGCTTTAGTCAGAATGGAAAAACACTCAAGTGCTCATGCACCCACTGTCTCCGTCTGCCACCCAACCCATTACCAGAGCTCTGGCTGGCACACGCCCATCCAGAGAGAACAAATGGTCCCAGCGCTCGTGCCAACATTACGTCAGGCTCTATAAATGTGAAGCTCAGGGTGACCCCTCGAGGAGTCAGTATCTCAAGGCCACTGGCATCGGCGATGGAGAGCCGCTCGATGCAAATGTCTTTGATAAAACCGCTGGTAACAGAAAACAAAAACACTTGCAGACTACAAGAAATACATCAACAAAGCCACATTTTTATTTCAACTTCTCCTGCAGTGGTTTACAATTTTCCCCGCATTTTGGCAGCAAACATTACAAATGACACATTATAACATATAACGTGCAGTCAGCCACCCCGAAGGGCTTTATTTGGAGATAATGACTGGCTGAATGTACACTATACTGCTTATTATTCAGCGACTTGCCAAATAAATAAATATATAGGCTAGACATGAAATATCGATCCAAGTTGAAATGACTCTATTATGTGAGAAGAAAGAAACCATAGAGTGATACGAGAGAAATATATACAGTATATCTTTACGGGATTTTGGCTTGTGTAGGAATTCATGGGGAATTAATTTATGTAAATTATTATTATTAAATTAAGTTCTGACTTCCCTCTACAAAAGGTGATTCGCCACTTGGTGAATGGCAGGTGTGTCTTGAAAGTTTTATATGTTATTGTTAAAAAATCAATTTCTCAATGGAGAAAGTAAATGGGATTTGAGACTGAGAGAAAAAGAGACTTACGACTTGGCCACAAGGAGCCACGACAGTTTGATGTGTCTGGGGAGTGTTTTGGGTGATGATGTGGTGTAAAAGTCTAGCCAGAGCTCCTGTTATTACTGAGCACAGGGTTTCTGAATCTGTCCTGGGTGTCCCTTTAAAGCTGGTTCTAGCTAGTGTTGCATGGCTAGCATAGCGATATAGGGCTGCTTTTGTTCCCTTTGTGGTGTGAACAAGAGAGAAACACTGGCCAACACAGACACTGATTACAGATGAGAAGAGAAGGTAAGATGTTTTTATATAGCACCGACTGCAAATGTATTGGCCAATTCTGATTTCCGATTTTTTTGCAAGTGTGACCTGCCAATAATAATTTGCCGATTCTGATTTTCTTTTTTCTGATTTTTCTAATCTACTTTTCTTCAAGCAAAAATCAGTAATAAAATAAGAACAAATTGCAAACAACAGCACACATAAATGCAATAGAATAAAGAGAGATATGAAATAAACAAGTTTTAAGTTTTTCAGGTGGGTCTAACAGTATATTCAGGTAAGAAATACTACAGAAATTAAAGTAATCAAATGTAAAAGATGTGCACAGATCCAATATACTTTTACAAAACATGCATTATCTTTCTCAACTATTTATGTTCCAAAACTGACTGCGTTTAACTGAATACATGCCAAATTATGTGCAATAAAAGCACTATTTAATGGGAGCGAATGAGACAAGTGAGTGACAGAAGGCGTGTGTGTGTCAATTCGCCGTCGGAGAGAAGAGAATAACTGAGAACACGCAGCTGGTATTGGTGTATCTATACCACAGAAAAAGAGTATTAGAACAGTTTCAGTAATTTCACTATCTATACGTATCGAAATATCAATATGTTTGTGTCTAATTAGGTTTGTTGTTAGGTATTACAAATTGTGAACTTTGTGTCTTCTTCACTCATAGTGAAGAACATCCAAGCCAACGACATGTTCACATGCGGCTGTGAGTTAACACTCACAGCCGCATGTGAACATGTCGTTGGCGTGGCTGTGAATTTATTGCCTGCACCACTGGCAACTAAACAGACCGGCTCGAAATCGGAAAGACGTCCGGTCCGAGCAGGGCAAGCGGAAAATCTTCTGATTCAGGTCCCTGGGCAGTCGATCGGTGCATCTCTAGTTTTTCATTTAAGCAGAAGATAGAAAAGCATACTAATAAATATACTTTTACATTTTCTGAAGAAAATGCGAGTTGTACTTGCCTGTGCAGACGATACCTTCACGATATAGGATAACATGCGTGGTTGCCAAGGTGTTGCTATGCAGTTGCTATGGTGTTCTAAGTGTTTTTCAGCATGCTATGTGGTTGGTATTACTGGTTCAAGCGAAAAGATGGTCCCTCTTTCAAGAAAGGGCTTTTTAGCTTCTATTATTATCCAGGAGTCTGAGTTCCTTGGAAAATAATAGCAAACCTCTCCTCAACAAGCCACACAATTTGAGGTATCACTCATATACACAGCATAAATGCTGTAGAACAAGATACATGGCTAAATTTAACATTTTTGTTAAGCCTTAGCCTTTTACCATTGAGTAGCTACGTAAATGCTAATTGAGTCATTTTGTAGTAAAAAATTTAAGTTGCAAGCTTGCAATGCATATTCGCAATTTGATTCTTTGACCAAATTCTACAGGCCCAGTAAAATGAATGTAGAATTCGCCTTTGGTCAATCTACATTCTAGGGTGTGGCTTAGCCAATCACAGCGCAGCCAAGAACGAGCTCCCACAGAGGTCAGACACTTTTTCACAGCGCTCCATTGACTTTAACGCAGGCTTGTTGATCCTTGAGGGGTTTAGCTGACTGTGAGGACGTCCACACAGTTTAATCCAAAGATGACACTTGTCAGGATTTGACTTCGGTTTTGGGAAGGGAAAAAAACGGACACCCCCCTCCAACCTCTCTGGGAAACGCGCATCTGTGTTACAAATGCACCAGGCACAACGTTTAACCATATTTTTGATAAAACTACGACGGTAATAGCCTGCCGAGACCAAAAATATGAGACGCCTGCGTTAAAGTCAATGGAGCGCTGTGAAAAAGTGTCGGACCTCTGTGGGAGCTCGTTCTTAGCTGCGCTGTGATTGGTCAATCTACATTCTAGGGTGTGGTTTAGCCAAAGGCGAATTATGTGTATTATGTATGTTATGCTGAAGTAAAGTCACAATACTGTTTATTTTCCATCACCATTGGTTTAAACATGAAATTTACATTTTAAGCTCCACCCCCTTGTTTATTGTTGCTCACTTAGGAAAGCATTAAAGAAAAAAGAAAAAAACGGAATTAGTTTTCAGGACAATATGCTAATAATGTGGCAAAAATGGAATGTTTCTCCTCTATTCTCTCCACATTTGTGGCCTTATGGGAAAGGGAAAAGAGTCAACAAGTTGGAAGCTTCAAAATCGCAGCAGATGTAGAAAATGAAAGAGGAGAAATGACGGCAAGAAGAATGGAAGGACACTTTGATAAACCTTACTCTTAACTCAAGCGCAGGTGATCATTTCAAATGCATTAGTCCCTCCACCTCTCCAGATTCACCATGCAGCTTACAAGGAATATTTCCCATTAAATTAAATCAAACCACCGTGGGGGTTCATTTCATTTTCTCTCTCTCTTTTCCAAATCAAAGACAAGCAAAACGCTATGAAGTCGATGCTGAACTTCAAATGGAAGGCTGCAACTTGTCAGCTGCGCCGCTTTGCAGTCAGCAAAGGTAATTATCCATCTGGCCGAGCAATTGGCATACAATATGAAAAGTGAGAAACTCTGAGCGATACATTTGAAATAAATTCACATTTTTTACATGGAGAGTGGAGACTTTCACACAAGGCCACTAATGTGCAAAGATTAGCTTACACTATTTAGTAGTCATGTAAAATGCAAAATGAAACCAGATGAGTGGTCCCTGATAAATCAATTAAACCTATGCACTCCTATACAATGAGTTCCAGAGCTAAAACTACTTCTCACAAGTTCATAAACCATATGGATGGTAAACATGACCTTGTGTCACCCACAATAACTTCAGTGTTTATATATTGATGCTGTTCCCACACAAGTGTTCTGCGGTCGTGAGGGTGAAAGTTCGACTGTTTCAGAGAGGTCCGATCATCTGAGATCAATTTCGGAAAAACGAAACAAAGCGGCATCCTCGCTGCGAGTTTCAGTCGTACAAATGCGCCTGATAAAACGGGCTTTCTCATAAAGCTGCAGGTATTGATATTTCCATAAGTAGACTGTAAACCCTGCCGCCATTAAAAGTGATTAAGCAAGCTTTCTGAGGCCGTGGAGGCACAGCACTCCCAAGACACAGATGAAAGAAAGCCACAGTAAAATGGCTTTTATGTCAAGCAATAGAGGTCTGGAGAAAGCCTGCATTTACGCCGTATGTGACCATTAGTCAAAAGTGAGAATATTACCCATAGTAGATTTCAACAAGAAATAACTCCTGCTCTGTCCCTCTCTGCCTCAGCTATTTTGGAGTCTGACACTCCATCTCTCAGAATAACACCTGCTGGCTCTTTCTTGTTATCAGTAGCAAATCACGATTCCCCTTATGGCAAATATATAAAAGGTAGGGGATCTTCAGATGTGAGTCCAAAACACACTGTTTCCTGTTGCAACCAGGCATTATGGCTGAAGCCCTGAGAGAAGTTATTTTCCACACGATAATATTCTCAATTTGTTACGACTGAGAAGTCTGTCTGAAGGAGAGAGCAAGGCCATCCTGCGAGGCCTTCAAATCCTCCTAGGAAGTTCTTATGAGTTTGGAAATTGGAATTACACAGTCATTTTGGTCGGAATAAAATGAACACACTCCTCCTCTCTTTTATCTCTACAAACCTTTTAGCGGTAGTGCAACAAAATGCAAGTAAAATGTGCAATAGGTGAGATGCTTAGTTACCCTTCATTCTCCTCCGAAAGTCTGAATTCCCTGCTTTCTATTGGAGAAGTGCAAATAAACACAACAGTAAGTGATAAACAATTGCTTTACCTCCACTGTATGAAAATAAAACCTGTTCCCAAACACACACACACAATAAAAACCCATCCAGGCTGGTTAGTGCAGCATATCTTTGCCTTTGTGCATTTTAGTTTTGTGTATGCATTTTGTGTATGGTTGATTATGAACCGTTGTCAATGTGACAGTCAACATTCACAGTTAAACATACAGTAACTATGATTCTTCATTCAGTCCGGGTTTGAAGAAAATTCAGAGCTTCCCATATTATGCCATTATGTTGGCATTTGTGTGCATTCATCTCATTCTGACAGGAGAGTGTCTGACTCTTCTTCAGTAATGAAACCACATTATCAAATTTTTCAGCTCGTCCTTTCATATTCCTCGACCTGCTCATTTTACCAGGACAATCGATTAGAATCACTCTCATCAGTCGCCATCTATATAAATGCAATTAGGCGACTCAGATCCCAAATGCTGTAATTATGCAAATGAATTATGCAAACCTGCTAAATTCCTGGTATTATACGGATATCATTCACAAAGCATGACAAACAACAAGCTCAAGCCAAGCAAATATCTTCCGTCAGAATCCTACAGACAGAACGACACATACAAACTAAAAAGTCCTCCCTTCTTAACAATAAATGTGCTTCGATGTTTCTTCGCAGCACCAATGTATGAATGTCTCAGACATTAGTACAATAAAAGCATGCATATTTTATAACACACTGAAGTCTTGGAGCGTGTGAATGCAGGTGGTCGCATGATAGTGTCGTCTGTCTAACACACAGGCTGGGATCATCTGCTCGTTTAGAAGAATAAACTCATTCCAGCCTTCTCTCTTCCCTCATGTGTAATGTGTGTTCCTGGCTGGGGAACGGACTACATTACCCTGCATACAGCTGCGTCTCTCACTGCTGACACACATATTGATGAAGTGAACGGCGGGCCAACACCTGATGCTGCTGTATGCAGATGCATCATTTCATAAAACAACTTCACCTCCTGCCTTTTATGAATGAGCCAATTATCCTCTACATCTGTGAGAGCACATGATATATAATTTACAGAAAAGGGGTTTGTGAACCCTTAGGGTTTTTGGAGGGAACTGCAGAGATTTTGATAGAAATGTCAACACTGCGTTAAATCAAACATACAAATTACAATTTAAAAATAAAAAAGCTTATTAAATATAATGACAGAAATATTTCACAAGTGAACATTCGTACAATAAATTATGAAAGGTTAACATTACTTGAAATATCAGGGATAAAAGATTGCATTACTACATGCACATTGTACATACATACTGGATGTATGTATGTACAATGTGCATGTAGTAATGCAATCTGAACGTGCCCATCACTGCTTATGATATCCCACAACCACGTTTGTGTGGTTCAGAGGGTTGTGGAGAGAATAATAGTGTAAATATGGACCGTATATGTTTGATGGAGTATTTGAAAGAATTTACCCATTTTAATCTCATTTCTTTATGCAAATAAGTCATTCAATATTTGCTTGCTTATCTGTAAAGCTCACTTGATTGTGTTCTAGGTCCTAAAATGGGAAGCAGCCTTACACAAACACTGCTGACAGACTGGATTTCAGACACATCACAATATTAGCATCTAGCAACTGGATTATAAGAGGACTTCACAATAAAATGCAATACAAATATAGAATGAGGCCCCTTTGAGTGATTCATAAAGTCCATCACTGATTGTGTGTAATTCATGAGAGCTGTACTGCCAGAACAACTGTGCGTCAGGCAGAATAGTGGGAGGCTGTGAAAGAGAAGACCGCCTGTCCTCCTTTTGTCATTTAATTAGGCTGATTTCAGCTCAGCTGACTGGGGGGCATGGATTCACTTCATACATATTATGTACACATCCAAACAAATGCACGCAAAGCCACTCGAACTCACACAGACACGCTGTTTAAAAGCATTTCAGCTGGTTCACGTGCATATTTGCCCATAAGACATGAGATAAACAGCAATGACTGAGGAACTTCCATTATGAGAGAATGGAGAGTGTACACATCTGTGATGGAGATCGAGAGAAAGAGGAAAGAAAATGTTCCAGCCACATCATTCCCAATTTTAAAGCCCTTTAGCAGCCCTCTGGCTGCTGTCAGACACCTCCAGGGAACAGGCAAATGTGCACACGTAAATATGTGTGTGTGTCACTGTGTGCGGGAGGATGAGATTCACACTCGCTCTAGGTGTAGTGCAGAATGAGCAGTAGCTCCATTTAAACAAGCTCTATGACTGTGTGTGTTTGTGAGTGCATGCTTCAAACTGAGTAAGGTAAAGGCCAGTTAGTTAGTAAGTGTAACCAGACTTATTGATATATTTAGACTTTCATTTCATTCTGGACAAGATGTCAGACTGGCTAAATAAGTTAAAGTCCCCCTTGTGGTGAAAATCAAGCTATTAATGTTTTTGTGTGTCTATGTGGTGTTTTTAATGTGCTTTAAGACAAACCATGTGCAATTCATAAGTCAACACCATTGCTGAGTATTTTATCTTTAAAGGGTTAGTTCACCCAAAAATGAAAATTATGTCATTAATGACTCACCCTCATGTCGTTCCAAGCCCGTAAGACCTCCGTTCATCTTCGGAACACAGTTTAAGATATTTTAGATTTAGTCCGAGAGCTTTCTGTCCCTCCATTGAAAATGTATGTACGGTATACTGTCCATGTCCAGAAAAGGTAATACAGACATCATCAAAGTAGTCCAGTGACTACAGTGGCTCAATCTTAAGTTTATAAAGCGACGAGAATACTTTTTGTGCGCAAAAAACAACAAAAATAACGACTTTATTCCACTATTCATTTCCTTCTCTCTGGGCCTCGAGTTTTTTCATGTAGTATAACTGCGTAGCGCATCTGTGTTGTACGTCACACGTAGGCTCACTATTGGCCGACGCTGGTCATGTGTGTGATGCGTCTGACGTACAACACAGATGCGCTACGCAGTTATACTACGTGAAAAAACTCGAGATTGAGCCACTGTAGTCACTTGGACTACTTTGATGATGTCTGTATTACCTTTTCTGGACATGGACAGTATACCGTACATACATTTTCAATGGAGGGACAGAAAGCTCTCAGACTAAATCTAAAATATCTTAAACTGTGTTCCGAAGATGAACGGAGGTCTTACGGGCTTGGAACGACATGAGGGTGAGTCATTAATGACATAATTTTCATTTTTAGGTGAACTAACCCTTTAAAACTGCAGTCTCACAAAAAGCAGTTTGAAATCGCTGGTGTTCTGACGTCACAAACTACCTTGTAACCAATCAGATCAACGTGTGATCGTCAACGAGTGGATCTCTGAGCTGGTGTGAGTGAGTGGAGGCGGGGCTCATTTGAATATATTTATAGAACTGCTTATACTAAATAAAGCAAGGGTGTAGAGTTACATGTGTAAGTTTTTTGTGTTTTTTTTTTAAGAAAAAAACATTTAAATGTGCAATTTTGGTGATCAAATAAAGTTTTAAGAGATACAATTATTGACTACAGGGGGACTTTAAAAAATAAGAAATGTATATCTTAATAGTAGACTAATTTGAAACTAATTTGTGTAACGGTTGTACAGAAAACACTGAAACAAATTAGTGGAAATGTGTGTAGGTTTGTGATCTAAAAGTAAAGAAAACATAATATTACCGTTCCTAGATATCTAGTTTTCTTTTCCAGTGCCTCAAACAACACTTTAAAAGGTTATTTAAAGGTTTGGTGCAACTAACCTGGCAGACTGGTCCATTGGTTAGTTGTTCCTCAAAAGTGACCATTGTATCAATCCGTTGCCTTATAAACATGACTTAGGTGCACTTGAGACCAGGACAGTTCACAGAATCCAGCAGCATCAGATATTCTGCTATTGCTGTCTAGTTTTTTAATTTTTTTTAAAGGATTTTACTTTTAATGCAAGGATGCATTCATCAGAGAATCCTAAACATCTTTCAACATTAATAATAACAAGATATGTTTCTTGAGTGACAAATCAGCATATTAGAATGATTTCTGAAGGATCTTGTGACACAGAAGACTATTCACATAGAAAATGGTTATTTTAAATTGGAATAGTATTTCACAATACTACTGTTTTTATTGTATCAAATAAATATAGTATTATAGTATAGTAGTAGTTATATAGTATTATAGTAGTACAGTAGTATAGTATTACAGTAGTAATTTCAACAGTAGTATATATATATATATATATATATATATATATATATATATATATATATATATATATATATATATATATATATATATATATATATATATATATATAATCAAATAACAAATCTTACCGTCCCCAAACCTTTGATTATTAGTACTGTATATACAGCATAATAATATGTTAACTGTACTTTGCAAGGAACATTTACAAAGACAATTGCATGTTCAAAATGCCATGTGTCTTTTTTTAAATATTTGTATGGCCCTCTAGTTTCCCTATTTGTGACATTATAGTAGTGGTGAAGAACAGCTGATTAGTGTGAAGGCCGTTTTATTATTTCCCCCTGCTCATCATTTACACTTAACAGTATAGCCTGAGAATGCTTTAAAATGGGAAAACAGTCTATTTAACCACTGTCCATTCATGTTAGCAGACAGTTTACATTTCAGAGATTGAGAATGAGGAAAGAGGCTGAGAGGAGCAGATCTTTTTTCCCCCCGTGTTGATCATTAGCTGCCGCCTGGAGAAATTTGGTAATAAAACCCTATCTGGTTATTTCAGCAGCGTAATTACAATGAGCTCTCCATCTTCCCTCCCCCCATACACTACATAACGATTGTAATTTCAGCTTGCAGTCTACCTGCACACAGCACATCATTTAATCCGCATTACCTGAGGGAAGCAATATTTAACAATCTTTAATAACCACTATAAAGGATATAGCAGAGATGATACTTGCCTTCAATCTACTGATTGCAGTAACAAGACAGAGCGGAAAGTTTGAGAAGAGAGGTCTGACTTAAAGTGCCCTGAAGTGCTTTTCGAATATTACCTTTCATGCAGTGTGTAATTTAGCTGTTTGTGAATGTAAAAGGTCTGCAAAGTTTTTAAGACCAAAGTGCACAACAAATCAAGTCATTAGCTGTGCCCCAATTCGGAGGTTGCATCCTTCTAAGGACTTCAAAGGCCACACTTTGAAGGCCGCAAAGGTCGGACCGAGCGCTGTAAAATAGGACGGTCCAGCCTATGGATGATTGTTCTCTTCGCCTAGCAACTGAGACAGCTGCCGTGACAGTAACATCTGTACTAGACTTTTTTTGAACTGTCTTAAAAAAATACAAGGTTCACAACTGTCTAAACATGTTAACAATATAAGTCAACATTTGAACCACTTTTTATTTTTTACATTTGTATCATTAGATATTCAAGTAAGTTGAAACCCAATACTTACATTTAAAAAGTGGAATACTGCAATTTCTCTCAAAAAAATCCTGTCGTCACCAGAGCGCAATGAATTTGGTGTGGCGAAGGATCTATCTGTTATATCCTTCATTGCCCGGGAAACAAAGGATGCATTTCAAGGTCTTATTTGAATGAGCCTTTGTCGCAATCATCCTTCGAAAGATGCAGCCTCTGAATTGGGACGGAGCCAGTGGCCAATCCGCACTCGTCTAGGTTTTTTTTTTTTTTCTCATCAAAATCGATTATGTTTATCAGTGGTTGTATATCAGGCAAGGACACATTTGTGTACATTTTGTTTTGTAATTTCACTGGAACGAATAGAGAGTCTCCACAATGGATTGAAGCACTGTGAAGACTGTGCGCGAGCCACAAGAGAACACAGTATCCGCGCCACTAATCACAGCGGCAACGAGCACTTTGATCACTTGATTTCAAAAACAACACATTTCAGCGCTAGATCGCCTCTTATTTAACAAACGAACAAAATGAATGCTCTGCTAGTTAACTGGAGATGTTTTATTTATTTGTATTGGTACATTCGTGCCGCGAGATGTTTCAAAAGTGGTGGGGACAATATCGACCTTTGCAAAAAGTGGTGGGGACATGTCCCAGCTGTCCCACCCGCAAATTACGCCTATGGACGGGGCTATTGTCTCCTAAAAGAAATAACTGATTCTGAACTGCAGAAACGAGTCGACAGCGATTCCAGTTTCATTTTCTGTTACACACCTACTTATCAATGTAAGTGTTCATTGACTGCCTGCAAACAACACCTACTTTGACCTGCCCTAAAACACTATAATTGTAGCTGAGGCATGGAAGAGTTTGGCTCGTGTTGTCGACGTGTCGAGAAGACACTGTTTTCAGCAATGCAAATCCACTATGCATGCACTTCAAAAGGATGAGGCCTGGAATCGATATGGATAATTGCTGTTCGTATCACTGTCTCAAGCGCTGAGGAAGCCTACGGAGATTAAATCCAGGTATGGTAATGGGTGTTTCGTTTCCAACTGTAAGTGGTCGACCAATCACAACAGACTGAGCAATCTGACCAATCAGAGCGGAGCATAGGCTTTTAGAAAGATGGGGTTTAGAGAGACTGAATCTTCAAACGAACCATTTTCAGACTCTGACTAGAATGTTTTTTGAGACATGTACATCTATTGAAATTTAAAATTGCATAATAGGAGCACTTTAATCTATGATAGTTAAAACCACAAATAGGGATAGTTCACTCACAAAAAAGGAACATCATGTTCACTCAGTTCACATGGTAACAACAACTGTCAAGCTTCAAAAAGGACCAAAAACATCATAAAAGTATCAAAAACGTTAATTTGACTCGTATAATTTTCTGAAATTATACAGTAGTGCTTCTACGATATGTTTACTGTGTTTTTTTAATTGTTTTCCCCACTTTTTGGAGCTTGACAGCTGTGGTCACTATGAATGTACTGTTGTTCTATGGATGATCTTTTGGTATTTTATTAAAAAAAAAAAAAAAAAAAAAACCAGCATGGAAAGTAACTAACAACATTTTTTTTCATTCTGGCTGAACAATCCATTTCACGTTAACATATTCCAATTAGTGCTGCCAACTTTCTTTCAATGTAACACTCTGACAGCATGGATATGCCGATTAATTGATGTAAATATATACATTCATTTTATATGTCACAGAATTCACACTTAAGCAAATTGGATGCATTTTAGATGCTTTGCAATTTACACTTTTTGCATGCATCGAAAGGTCACTCACAATGTCTATTTTTTCCTCAAATATTTTCACACTAGTCCTTCCTGACTTCAACAGTTCTCTGTCCTTCTGCCCAGCGAAAGAGAATTCCAGATGGACTGCATTTCTCCTATATATAAAAGTAGGAATTTATCCTAATTATCATTACAATTTATGGAAAGTAAAGGCTGAGTTACGTAAGGGTTAATGTCCGACGAGGTGTCCATTATCAGGTTTTAATGGACTACGGCGAGGCGTGAACCGTCCGACGCGACGGCGGAGGTTGCCTCCGCTGAAGTCCATTAAAACCTGATAATGGACACCTCGAAGGGCATTAACCCGCTTATACCATGGTTACTTACGAAAGAAAGAAATATTTAATCAATTAATAATACTTTAATGTGTTTTAGAGTAAAAATCGTGAGGGTTTTTATTTATTAAGTCGAGCGCACTATTTAATATCTCCCGTATACAGGCGTTGCCAAGCAACGTGGCCACAGCGACCCGACCGCAGGACGCCTTTCCTAGGTGTCCATTATCACTTTTTAACGGACACCCTGCAGCCAATCAGAATCGAGTATTCACCCAGACCATGGTATAATTTCGTATTAGTTTGTTATAAAAATATTAATTTTGCTAAAGTCAGGTGTTTAACACTCTGTCCTAACCAGACGCGAGGCATGTTAATCAGAGTTAATCAGACAATGATAATCTCAGATACTGATTATGCACTTTATTTAATGTTACAATAATTTAATGTGAGTTTGAATATCATTTTGCATGACCTTCCATACTGAAAGTGACAATGGATAATTCACCTCAGATCTTAAAATAAAAGAAAAGAAACAAGAGCGTTCAAACTGTCAACTATGTGAACAAACAAGTGTATTCTGTTTCAGTCACTCAGTAAATATTTTTAATAATGTTAGTAATCTTTCTGAATTTGATTATGTGAATATCCAGTTCATTGCTAGTGTTGTGTGCTTGCAGAGAGACTCCGCCCTCTCGATCTTTTGATTGGCTGTGAGTTTTGATTGATATTGTTGAGTCTTGTAGTCGTGTCGTGTCTGGTGTGGCCAGACAAATTGCTTGTCACTGGAATCTTATCGCATGGCATCTGGTTAGGTTACGATGTAAGACTCGGTCTCTAAAATGTGTTTTACTGTGGTAAAGAATCGGTGATGAATGCTTCACTCACAAAACACAACTGCACACTCATTTCAGAGTAAACGTCACCTTGAGACTGAGAAAACCAGATGAATTTTACTTGCAATTTCATTTACACTAGTTTGGGAAATGGATGAAACAAGAAACATGATGTCCTGGAATGTCTGGCAACCCCAGTTCAAATCTATTTCAAATCCACTTCAATCCACAATTGTGTGAGGATCTTTCATGTCATAAATATGATGGATCATCACTGAACTAGCAACATCTACATGTGACAATGCAAGAAAGCTGCTAGTAGCTCTCAGGTCTTCAATAAAATACCATAGAAAATCCTTTCCTCTAAACATCTTCGAAGCAGAAAAGCCTCATTTTGTAGATTTATACAGGAAGCATTTTGTTCCCTTCAAGGACAAAATAACAATTCATGATTCTTTTTCATTGCAGACACTCTGAAGGAGAAAACTGCTGTTTGTATGAAACATTGCTTTCCATCTCCAGGCAATAGGCGGCATGAATTTATGCATCGAAACCCAAAATTATGCACCAGTATGGTAATATCTCAGACCTTTTTTTTGAGTAAAAACTAGACTTATTCATGTAATAAGATTATACAGGAGGGCGTGTTTGACTGACTTTTGTCTTTACTACTCTCTTTTTTTGTTCAGTTGAGAATGACTTATTAATGATTTGGATTTCATAACGTTATTGGTGAAAATAATAAGCCGCGTTTCCACCGAAATTACCCGGAACAATTTGTCCCAGGAACTTTTTTACCAGGAACTTTTTTTCCCCTAGACCTGTTGCTAGCCACGTTTCCACTAGGGCTGGGTATTGACACAAATTTCACAATTTGATTCGATTTCGATTCACAAGCTTGCAATTCGATTCGATTCAATATTGATTATTTTGGATATCTGGTACAATACATGGCAGATTTTCTCAAGGAAAACAAATCTCTTAACTAATGCTGTAAACTATGGGAGTCAGTTGTAGCCTACTAGGCTTCATTAGCCTACTATAATATTGAAGGTAAAAATTAACTGATTTGTATACAAACACTTAAATTACACTTTTATTTATTTTTATAATAATAAAGTTATAGGAAATATAAACATTTAAATGGTGGCTGTCATAAAAACCTGCCAGATTTATTCAAACATGCATTACAAATTGAAGAACATTAAAAATTATAATGAATATGTAATATGGTGCATATATTTAGCAAAATGCTCCTCTCTAGAGTTAATTTTTCTAGCTGACTAACAAGTTTATGGTCACTGGATATGTTTTTTCTGAGGTAAATGTGACGTTACATGACATTGTTTACAAGCTGATTTACTGACGACTTTCCACGGTTGAAACACTGATTGAGCTTTTCCATGTCACATGATACGGATTTCGATAAGTTGTACTCTACCTTTTAACATACTTTCAGACGCTCATTCATGTTTATTTCGCGCTGTAACTGGTATCACGCCACAGCGCCAAAACGGTATATGTTTTTGAATTTCATAAGAAAATGGATGTAATTTGAAATCTGAGACTTTGTTTCATATCAATAGTAACAAAGCACAAAGATTATTGCGATTTACTGGATGGGATGCGCGCTACATGTTACATTCATTCATCAGCTGAAAACAGGATGACTAATCGATTCTTGGGATTTAAGAATCGATATTGGTTCGTAAAAATGAGAATCGATTAAAATCGAGAAATCGATATTTTTTACCCAGCCCTAGTTTCCCCCGCGGTCTAAAGTACTGTGAAGATTAGGCAAACAGTCCGGTGACATAGGACTGCGCGCGACTTCACAGTTCTCACTGGATTTCATCCTCAGAATTTAAGCTTAATAAAGCCTGAACCTCGTCGTCGGTCCATCTGTGGCATTTTTTAAACTCCATTGTTGATTCGAATAGCAGACGACTGTTACTGCACGCACCGCAACAGATGGTGGTTGAATAAAATGCTGCGTGGAGTCAACCAATCAAAATGCGGCATGAACTCAACCAAGCATGTTCAGCACCCAAGTCCCACCCCTGAAAGTTCCTGAACTTTGAAAAAGTACCACCTCGCGAGCAGGGACATTCGGAGGAGGAAATATTTACCCGGAACTTCATTTAGACCCTGGTTCCTGCGGTGTAAACACACCGAGTACCACCCCAAAGTTCCTAGTTCCTGGGGAAAGTTCCTGCGGTGGAAATGCGGCTATAGTAATTAAAAAATGACCTCTTATTTTCCCTTCAAAATGTTGTGTCTGATTAAAACCCATTTTGCAGATACAATTGAAGCTTTAACCACTTTTTGCAAAGGTCGATATTGTCCCCACCACTTTTGAAACATCTCGCGGCACGAATGTACCAATACATAGCTTTAAACTATGTTTAATCACAAACGAAACAAAACCTTCTATCTGACTTTTACCCAAAGTTCTGATGCTGCCTTTGTTTGGGAATAATTGGCGACAAAACATCAAAGGAAATATAGAAAACTGATACAGTATGTAAACCAATCAGAAAATCTTAGCAAGTGAAAAAAATCTTTACATTTTTTCATGTTTATTATAAACAACAACAACATTTTAAATTCATATTACAGATATTACATTTTCTACTTAATATACAATTTGTGTATAAAAAAAATATTTTCAAAAGTGAATTACTTCCAAATTAATACGTCAATGCTAATTACATATTTTAATCTATTAACTCTTTCCCCGACAGCGGTTTTGCCAACCAGCCCTAGCATTTTTGATTATTTTCACAAAACTTTCATGGTGCCCAGATTTTTTCTTTTCTTTTATCCGAACAAACAATATATCAAAGTAAAAAAAAAATAGAGCCTTTGCTTTATTCTATCTTAATGCACTGTTACATCAACACTTGAATTAGGGTAAGTTTCATAAAAAAAAGCAAATTTTTGCATGCACAATCATATGTTTGATGATTCTTTTACATGTGCATAAGAAAAGCTTCTATCGTTTGTTTCTGCTTCTTATTCGCCTGTGTTTTCATCCAGAGATTCTGCACTCTTTCAGAAGATGCGCAACAGCGCCCCCTACTGCATAACAGTAAAAACATGGATAACCGGAAAAAATTCCATCAATGGCGAGGAAGCGGTATCATAAATGATGCGAAATTCTTTCAATGGCATGTAAAGAGTTAAAAGGGTATTGTGGTCTCTTGAACTCCTAGCAGAACATTAGCATTAAATCTACCATTAAAACAGAAAGAAAATAAAAAAAATGCAGGGAACATTTTACACCTGACAACATTCCCCTCACTGAATGCTGGAAATGTCATCATGCTTTAAACAGAACAAAATATTCCAGCATAGTCATCATCAGTGTCATGTTATTTGCCACAGAGCAGCCAGCTTGTTAGGCAGACCAATGTGTCTCAACTTAGAGGACAGTCGAGCGGTAAATTGTCTGTGATGAATCGAGCTGATGATCTGTCTGCTGCACAACCAAATTTTGCAATGATGTTGTGTGATGGGGGCTCTACATGGGCAACACTGACCCTATTTACCTTCCAAATACAAGGTGCAAGTCTTACTGTGAGTGATTATCAGTGTGGTGTTCATAATCTCTCATAAAAGTCTAATAACTTTCCTTTCTGACTGATGCCTCTCCTCTCTAATACATTTTCTTGTTGAATATCCTGTTTCAATATGTCAGATTGCTAAGGAAAAGTTAGGTATAAGCACTTTCATGTTGGCTATAAACCTCAGTGCTTAAAATTGCTTTAACAACTGGTGTGATCTTTTTTTTATTGTCATTTAGCCATTTTATCTTAAGAAACACTGCTCGAGTCTTGGTGACAACTGCTCTCAGTCGCAAATAACCCAGCCCTCATTTGGACGCCACAAAATTACACGTTAAGAGCTAATGCGTTGTTGTGAAGAAAGCATAATCAATCTTTTCCAGCGGCTAGTCTTCCTCAAAATGAGATGAACAGAAGAAGGAGGGGTGCAAATGTGAGTATTCCTTAATCTCGGGCTGATAAAAGCTTATGAGATGACCTCACAGCTATGATTTATAGATTATCAGGAACTGCAATTACTGCAGGAGCACGGCTTTAAAATTTCCAACCTAGGGAATTAACGCCGGTCTAATACGTAGGCGTGTTGATCTTGGCAAGGACAGAAAAGACTGTGTAAATTTGGTACGGCTCAAAGATCCAAGAAACTTTTTATGAAACAATTGTTATGCAGAAAGTAGTCTCAACCTCAGTCGTCCCGCCCACGGACCATTCCCGAATCATCCGACACATATTGCATACAGAAATAGCAATAGTTTTCTCAAAATCACAAGCTTAAATCAAATTGTCTGGTTTTATGCAATTTCAAGAGTTGGGTTTACAGGTTTTTATCGATCTGAACAATAAACAAAGCCCTTTTTACAAGTCTTACGAGGCTGCAACAACCAGGGCTTGACATTAACACTCACCGAGCCCCCAAACACAGGTGTATTTCAGCAGTGGCGTGTAACGCTGTCACTCCTACTTGCCACGTTGGCGGGTTGAATTTCATATGTAATATATACATTTTTCAATTGTAGTCTTTTTAAAAGGCATCTGAAATAATAAACTAAGTATTAACTAAGTAAATGTAGTATTGTCAAAAATACAGATTTTTCGATTCATATCAATACTCAAATATCCGAAACGCTTCCAATACTCATTTTCCCCAGAATATATACACAGTACCAGCACTTTGTTTCTCTCTCATCTCTGACAGCAAGTGATACACAAACCCACCTCACCTCACTTTCGTTTGCTCCGGAGGAATATTGTTGGTGTTAGGACTTGAATTTTAGCATGGGATTGCACGGATTGCGCATAATTTAACTAATTCCCACAGATTTTGTGCTCACACCCAAAGTGCACGCACATAAAGCCGCCTCTCAGTACTAAATTTTCGCTGCTTATTGCGCTTAAACAGTCAAATACACACAAAATAATGCCAAAATGTTGGTCTTGGCGAGTATTCACATAAACGGTCAGTTATGTTTTAAGTGAATGTAAACAGTTGAGAAAGAAAACACGTGTAACAGTATAATGGATCCTTGTGTCAGGTGTTAAAGTGATATACCTAATATACCTGCTGCCAAATTATGAGATAATATTAAAAAGAAATCTATATGGCAGTTTTTCCCCATGATATCGATGTAAACAAAAAAAAAATTAAAATAAATAAAATGTGGACAGTGAAAATGCTAAGTGGCTAGTCACTTTGGAAAACCACTAGCCACAGTGGCTGATGAGCAAAAAAGTTAATGCCAGGCCCAGGCAAACAATGGATTTTCATTTAAAATAACCAAAATCCAATAAAACACTTTATAGGTTAAAGAAAATCAAATCTTGAACTTGCTTAATGGCCACATTTCTGACTGGTCCCTAAAGTGTGTGTTTGAACGCACACATACACCAAAACCTGATGAAAGCTGATGGAATTACCTGTGTTAAAGGGTTCTTCTCTGGTCATGCAGACTAGATATGTAATCTGCACTAAAACCAAGGCAATCGTATTATGAGCTAAACCCCATTATTGTAGTCCCACAGCTCTAATCTATTGCACGCTGACACACCTGACTCAGAACGAGTCTGCGAGAGAGAGGAAAGGAGCGGAGGAATATTGGATTGTTGTTGTGTTGCTCTGAGCACTGTTATGATTAAATATTATTAGGCTGAGTTTGTCTTTGCGGCGCGTGGCAGCCGTGCCTCTGACAGTGACAGCCAGGAGTGGAGACACAAAGCACACATTCCAGCATCTGCTTGAACACACGCTCGCCGCTCAGATCCCTTAATTGTGACTTTCTCTCAAACTAATGCTGTATGAAACTTTAAGCAGGTCCCTGACAAATAAGGCATGTTTGGAAATGCTGCAATGGTGTGAAAAGAAGGGGCATTCTGTTCATGGAGGCCAGGGAGTCAGTGGCTCAGTACAGAAATAAAATGTTACAAAATATGTGCTCAACCAGTAGAAAAAACACTCATAACTCTATTCAACACTATTCATAGGAGTCTCTTTTGTCTCCATTGAGCTCATTGTGTACTTGCTAATAGTGATTCATCTCTTTAAAAGTTTTGGGCCTGTACTACTATATATATCATTATTTATTTATTTTTCAGCAAAGGCATTAAATTGATAGAAAGTGACAGTAAAGACAATTACACAAAAATGTATCATGATTAAAAAAAAAAAAAAAAAATGAAGCAGCTCAACTGTTTTCAACATTGAGTTTATTGAGTGTTTATTGAGAAGATTTCTGAAGGATCATGTGACACTGAAGACTGGAGTAATGATGCTGAAAATTCAGCTTTGTCATCACCAAATACATTTTAAAACATATTCAAATATAAATTTTAAATTGAAAAAATGATTCGTAATATTACTGTTTGAAATATATTTTGATATAGTAAAGTCAGCCTTGGTGAGCATAAGAGACTTCAGATGCTAAAAAAAAAAAAAAAAAAAAAATCTTACCAACTCTAAACTTCTGAAGGCTTGTGTATGTTGGTTGCATCACATTTTCATTTGTCAGAATACAGTGATTTTGAACGGCTGACAACAGAGATGCTTTTTAGAACCAGATGGTGTAGTTACAGCATCTACCAGCAGGGGTTAATGAGGCCATGCTAACCAACCAAACTTATTTCGTAGCCCTGGTTTAATTCCTTTGTGTTTTCTTAATTAGCTCAATCTGCCATGATACACTCTTCAAGTCTAGGGATGTCAAAGATACAGCCCTTGGAGGAGTTCAATCCAGCCCACGGAATGATCAGAGGTACAAATTAAAAGTAAAATATGCTCCAAAACATTCCCGTCCATTTCCATGTTCAATTACTGTTTTATTTTTAGCTACAGCAGGACAGACAACAAAACCTCTCCTCTCATCTTAAAGCGGTAGCACTTTCTTTTAATTACGTGCAGCATTTGGTTCTCATGCTGAAATTGGAAGTGGTCCCAGTGCAAACTATTTCCAACCCCACTTTGAAGTTGAAAATCACTTAAGTCAATAATAAAAGGTAATACGCACAATACAAGGAATACCATTATAAAAGTCAACTTCATTACGGTTACCAAATCTCCACTTAGTGATTATTAGGTGCATACTGGTTCAGTGCTGTTGGAGTCTGAAAAGCAGGTCTGTAATTGAACTTGCAGAGCATTTTTTAGGTCGTACTTTGTGTTAATATTCAAGTTTGATGATTTATTAAAGCTAAAGTCAGCCAGCCAAGAGCAGTGAGTGGTTTTCTTTGAGGAATGTTATTCTTTGATTAATAGCTCTTAATTAATTAGCACTTTCATATATATATGTACTGTATCTAAAGGCCTCCGGTGAATGAAATCAGTAAATTCTATATGTTCTCTTCTGTTTTGCCTCAATATTGGTTATTAAAGTATAGCATGAAGTTGATCTTAAAGCTCTAGTAGAGGAGCAAATAATAATAATAAAAACTTTTCCCCCATAAGGTGCCATTTTGTCCGATCCGACCCGGACCTCAAACGAATTAGACACTGTTCTACTGAACTGTAATCATTCTCGATTATTCACGAGAGCCTGTAGATAGTGTGATCCACTATATTGTGCTATTAGTGCCCCGGGACGGCAGGTCACTGGAATATTCACATCAGCATCACGCATGCTTTTCACTGCCTACAATGAAAGCACACAGGAGGTTAAAGGTCCTTCCAGGAACACGGTGTTGGATTTTCAGTCGATGGTCAAGCAGTGTAAAAGCGTGGCCCGGTCTATACGCGTTCTCGTCAAATGCCCACCTCTGCGTGAAACTTCCACACATCCGAGCGCCCTGCTCTATTTTGGTGTCAGGATATGCTGGAGAGAAGAAAACACGGTTGAATTGCAAGAACAGCTCTTTGCAATCGTCCTCCGTCTCTCCCCTCGATAATCCCTGTCAGCGCTGCTCTGAACGTGCAAACAACCTGCTATCCTCTATCGCAGCAGGCCCAGAGCAAAAAGAGAAGTCGGCTTCTATCACTGTCACACTTTGTCAAACCGTTTCCCAACACGGCATTCTTCAGCCCTCCTTCCATTTCTCTCTGTGTGGAAAATTATACATCATGTCAGTGTGGCTCGATACATCCACAATTAGTCTGAGTGAACTCAGTTGTCATGTTCCTGTCATAAGTTAGAGATGCCACCAGTTTAGCGAGGCCCCTGTGCGATTAGAGATCAGGGATTAGCGCAAACAAGAACTTACAGTGTTGATCATTAATTCAGAAGCCCTGAATTTAACTTTAAGATGTCTGTGATGAGACTATACAGCAGCCTGATACAAAAACCAGCTTTAAGTTTACCGGATTGGTTTAAACTGTAGTCAGGCTGGTCTAGTTAAATTGTGATACTGAAATTAATCGGATTCTCTATGCAGTGTGAGCTGTTTGTATACAGAAAATGTAGAAGGTGACACTCCCTGCATAGTGCATACTTAAAATTAGCATACTAAGCAAAGTATACAGCAATGAATTCATGTTTGTCATGACCTTAAAATATTTTGATCTAAAATACTACATAGGCAAATATAAATTGCGGCAAAAATATTTGTGTCTTTACAAATAAATAAAACAATTACATGTTCATATTCAAAAGTTTGGGGTCAGTACGTTTATTTATTTTTTAAACTTTTCTTTTATTATTATTATTATCTTTTGCCCAACAACGCTGCATTAATTTGATAAAAAAATACAGTAAGAACAGTGATATTATAAACTATTATTATAGTCTAAAATAACAAATGATGCAAAGCTGAATTTTCAGCATTGTTACTCCAGTCTTCAGTGTCACATGGTCCTTCAGAAATCATTCTGATATGCTGATTTTCAGTTATGCTCCTTAATTATTATTATTTATTTATTTATTTATTTTTTATTTATTTTTTTGTGGAAACTGTGATTCTTTTTTTCACGATTCTCTGATCAATAGAAGATCAGAATTTATTTGAAAAAAATAAATTATATATATATATATACAGTATATATATATATATATATATATATATATATATATATATATATATATATATATATATATGAAGAGTTCAGATGCAAAAGCCTCTAAGTGCCATCTGAAATTTTTATCAAGCTCGTATATTTAAGTTCAGTAATTTCACTTAAATTACAATAAATAGGTAATTGTCATAATAATGTAATAACTATCTTTACTGTCATTTTCACATTATTTTTTTTTAAGAAAACATAATAATAAAAAAAATTGAACTTTTGACTGTAGGAACCTACATTTTGCTCAACACCATTCTGATAGATTAGCACCAGCATAAACCAGCTTGGACCAGCATGAAAATGTATACTGGTCTCAAGTGGTCCGTTCTGACTGCCTTTGTCCAATCTTTCAATAAAACAAAAGTGACAAAACGGGCAAAAATATCACACCCTAATCTCAATACTTACTAACAGCTGTCTGAAAAAGTAACATAGCTTTTGATAGACTAATCACAAATTGATGAGGAGCCAATTCAGGGGCGCTAACACATCAAATACTTTAAACAGGTCATCGTATTGGTTGGACTCCTACTTCTGCTTTGGGGTTTGGGGCTTTACCCTGTACTTTCCGCTGTGTCTACATAAAAGAGCACTTCAGGTACGGCTTGTCTCCTCAAAGAAAAGCTCTGGACAGCATACAAAATTGACCAAGGCTGCTAGCAGCAGCTCAGGGACTGCTAATAAGCACAAAATACTCACGGGGCGTTTGATCGTTCTTTCTTCAGAATGATATCAGCAAAAACACAAAGACAAAAACTGCCTGAGTAAGTAGATAAACAACCAATCACCAGCAGCGAGGCTGACCTCATTTCCCCCCATTTTATTTCTTAATCAATGTCAATCCAGAGGAAAATCAAGGAGAATAAACTCAAAGCCACAGAACAAACCTTAGATTTGCAATCGTTAACCTTCAGATGAGTTTAAAGTCAACATGAAACTGTATTAGCAACCAATAATGAGAAGCGAGATTTTCAATGAGACATGTCTATTCATGCTCAGAGCAGCATGTCTGTGTGTATATTAGCAGTAGAAAGTACATACTTGCACTGCAGCAACAGCGTAGCAGATCTAATCTGCCAAGACCATATACATTAAAATTGTTAAAACTATTTTGAGAGTTGATTGAAATAATCATTATCAAGATGCACTATTCAGATAGTTTAGAATTAACAAGGCTGTTCATTGTGAAAACTTACCTGTTTCATTTATGTATGACTGCATCACATTCATTTTATTAGTTCATGTTATAATTCAAATGAATGGAAGTTTTATATGCAATTCAAATACATAAATATTAAATTTAAGACTAAATATCTTTCACAATGAATGTACCAGAATCGAGCCATATTGTAACACTTAAGAGGTTTTCATGAAAACATCTGAAAGAAATTCTGAAAGTCATTTCAGAGGCAGAACAAGTAACATTTTGAAAGATTCTAAAGAAAACCTTTTTCTTTACAATACAACAGGAATTGTATTAAGGTTTTAAACAGGGAATATTTTGAATAAACTTTCCCCATCACAGAATCATCAGGGAAGTGAGAAGCAATAGCTGTTTGTGTGGGCCATTCCCACTGGGCCATTCTCTATAACGATAGATATATACACTAGATGTCGCTTGGCTACGGTTTCGTTCCAATGAACTCCAAGGCGTTCCAATGAACTCCAAGGCGGCATCTATGTATATATCTATACCCGCCCGCGCCGTCAGATCATTTGGACGTGTGCTGTTTTCAAGAGATAACAACGATATAAATACTGTTCGTTTTCTCACACAAACCGCTCGTTTCGTGTCTTAGGCCATCAATGTGTACTTATGATGGGGAATTGTTTCATTTGGACGATGGGGAATTGTTTTAATTTGGACTCTGTGCTTGTGTTTTGAGACAGTGACCATCGACCTGCATTATATGACTGACAGACAAGAACGGTTTGACCTAAAAATATCAAAATTGAAACTACTGCGGAAACAAAGACACCTACATCTTGGATGCCCTTGAGGTAAGCTAAAACATATCAAAAATTAATTTCAAAGTGAACTATCCCTTTAAAGTGACGTATTTTCATTTTTGAAGTATCTCTTTATATCACAAAGATATCAAATTGTGTTATGGTATCTTTTGTGTTTTGATTCGTTTTGCCATTTTTCAATTCTGAAGCTTGGAAGCAGCAAGTAAGATGTTTTCGAAACAACAAGAGAATCAAAAAATGATGATGATCATATTTATTTTATGATTTATTTCAATGGGTGAAAAAGTGCTTCCGATATTAATTCCTAAAAAGTCTTAACAAGACTATTAATATAAATATGGCTTTGTTTTACTTTTATATAAAACAATTATGATTTATTTAGATTATCTAGGAATACCATTATCTCTAGCATTACTCTAGCATAAAAAAAGGGATATGAATGTCTTTTAAAAAATAAAAAAATATGAATACATATTGTGTTCTGTTGTTGCTGCATGAATTATGTATTGAAAACAAACTCTATATCATGAGCTAAAAAACAAATGCTAACAATTCAAACTCAACGGGAAAATGACATCTGTTTCATGATAAATAATTTGAGTCTGTGTGACAGCATGGAGCATATGGTGTGATTCAAATCTCAGGGGATGAAGGGAATAGTGGGTGTGTACAGTGATGAGTGGCACTGTTAGCTGGTGCAAAACTCACATACTGTACATACCGCACCAGTCAGAAAGTTTACTTTGAATTAGTGCATCTATCTGTCCATCTATTTACATCTGGAGACAAACAAAGTCCCACCAACACAATTCATTGCTTTATCTAATTTGCCAGACCCTCTATAACAGCTGAGACTCTTTGAAAAAACAGCTTCTTTGCTTTCCTATCCCTGACTACCTGCTAGTGTTGATAGTGGCTGGAGCAGAGACAGAATGAGATTATATAGGAAAAGTGCCACCATTCTGGCTCTTCAGCACATATGCCCCTAGTTTCAGCCAAAACGGCCACCATGAACCTTACGTATCTAACCTCTCTGAAGCACCTTTCAGGATGCACATCTTGAACTGATAAAGACTTTAAAGGAGAACTCCGGTCAATTTTAACATTGAGCTCATTTTTTTGTAAATTTGGAGTGCTGTCAATACAGAGAACAACGACAAAAATCGGTGTTGCCTACACCGTGTTATCCTCTTTTTAAAATTTGCACCCTGTTGACTTAAATGGGGCAAGTTTTAAACCTGCTTTTAGCCTCTTAACATCCTTGATGTGTCATTACAAGTGCACAGCCAATGTGAGTGATTCCTTCAGAGTGAACACGGGTGAATCTGACTGCAGTAGATGTGAAAGATATGAATAAAAATGATGTTATTTCAGCCAGCGCTCATACCTGTATTTACATCCTGTTTTCGGTCAAAATCCATATAATCGATTGTCGAGTTCACGCGCATTGGTTTAGTTACCTATGATCACGCGCGTGAACTCGACAATCGAGTGGCTGAAATAACATCATTTTTATTCATATCTTCCACATCTACTGCAGTCAAATTCACCCGTGTTCACTCTGAAGGAATCACATAACTGTCATCACAAGTGGATGACGCTAAATAGGTGTAAACAGGGTCTAAAACGGTTTGTGCTTGTCCACTTTTGATCAATTTCAGAAGTAGTGGAAAACACATTCGACCGGATTGCTTTCGTAGTGTGAACGCTCATGTGGTCGAATGTGTTCAAACAGCCACAAAAGACCGTCTACTCTCCGTCTACTGACCTAATGCGTAACATTATGGGAAGAGCTCCAGCCAGACGGGATTTAAACTTTGTCGGCTTGAGACCCAAGTTTGGTTTGAAGATGAAAAAAGTACCAAGCACAATGTTCTCTCACCATTCCTGATTTCTAACACAGAAACTACATGTAAACGGGAATGTGTCTCCCTCATCTATATGTGATCCGATCGACCAAAACGCATCTTAATACCAGGAGTAAACAGGGCCATGGCTGTAACATGAATGCACACAGCACAGCTCAAATTAATTTAGTCTTCGAATAATTTATGAGAACTATTTGAGTTTTGATTACAGACTATTTGCTCTATTGTCCATTTAATCTCATTCATGTTCAGGAAAACAATAGAGATGTTAAAGAGTTCTCATTTGTGATTTAGTTCCCTATGAGATGCAACAATTTAAGTAGGAAAGATTTCTTTCTGCTTTTAAGAGTGAGGCCCAATGAGAATCAGAAACATTCAGAGCTTTGTTTTTACAGTCATTCGGCATTAGAATATATATATATATATATTTTTATATAGCCTCGGATTCATCAGAGAGAGAGAGATAACAAAAACAATGAGAGACAAAGAGAAACAGGAGATGATGTGATAGGTAAACACAGTGTTAACAAGTTTCGTCAGTGTAGCAACATGGTCTCCCCTGGCAACCGAGGAACCGGTGATAACAGGGCCAATGGTTTTACAGCTGACAAGAGCATCAGAGAGGCTGGAACAGCGGGTCCTGAGGGGCCATTGCTCTCTCTCTCTCTCTCTCTCTCTCTCTCTCTCTCTCTCTCTCTCTCTCTCTCTCTCTCTCTCTCTCTCTCTCTCTCTCTCTCTCTCTCTCTCTCTCTCTCTCTCTCTCTCCCTCCCTCCCTCCCTCCCTCCCTCCCTCCCTCCACACACAAACACTTGTTCTTTTGTAATGTGTCCATCCACTAGAACTATACATTATATTGCCCTCACTGCAAGAGTGATACAGGAAAACTAGGACACACGGAAAATCTGCACTTGAGAAATTGTTTTTATTGCCAAATCTGATTTTTGAACTGCAGTTGCTTGTAAAGATCTGCGCCTGAAGATGTGAACTAACTAGATCTGATGCTTTGTTTTCTGAATGTCTCCCTATTATTCTTCCTGTTAGCTGTAAAAGTACAAATGTTGGTGCTAATTCTGAGACTGAGAGTTTATCTTTACAGTGTTTATCTGACAGGCCTAAATCTGTGTCTGTAAATAAATCTTGAGAAAGAAAAATAAAAAAAGCAGATGAAAACATGAGACTGTCTAAATCAATGTTTCTATTTTACTACTGCTAATCTATTTTTATCATTATTTTTGCACCATTTCTGTATATTTATATGTAAATGTAAGACAAATACATCTAAATATCACTTTTTAATGAAATATTTTAGGGCAATAAAGCACACTAAAATTTAAATTAGCCCTGCCATGAAAAAAAAAAAAAAAAAAAACATCAATTATTTCTCTTAAGGGCTCTCAATGATATTAAAGTCAAAGCAAACGGAGAGATTAGATAAAGAGAAATTTATCTGAGACTTCAATGAAATGTATCTGAAAACTCTATGCCTCCTAAGTTATGGAAATGCAAACTTTGAGCAACAAAGATTTCACTGAGTTTGAAGCACTAGAATAACATTTATCGGTTTTGATGATTGCCACATACACTTAGTTTTCTTTTATCTTATTTAAGTAGTGACAAAAGTCACAATACAGCAGCCTTTTAGTCTAGTGTAAGTCATACAATCAGCAAGAGTGTACTAATAGAGTTGAAAATTGTGTTGTTTTGTCCATCTCTCTAATTATTGTAGTCCAACCAGTTCCACTCAAAATATTGTGACAGTGTTTAGAATGACGAGATGCTTTGGGACAAAAAAAAACAAAAAACAAGCAGAGAATCTGCTAGAGAAGCATGAGTGGTGACTAGGCATTAAAGGATGTGCTGGGGAAAATGGTAAAGCAAATCATGAACAAATCATAAAATGATGAGATAAATATACGTATAATGTCACAAATTGCCAAAGAAACATCATCTGCTGGTGTTTGGGAAACCTTACTGAGGGACACAGTCCAGCACGCTCTACTCTCTTCACTGTCCAATCAGCTGTACGCGGGCGTCTGTCTGTTGGGACATCTCCTGATATGGTCTGATTGGTAGGTACAGGCCGTCTTTGCGTCTACATCAGCCCATCTCTCATCAGTTTGGCAGGAGTGCTGATGTAGCATCCGTAAGCAGAAAGCACTGAGGTTCTCTCGTCCTTTACACAAAACAAAAACAGCGGCCAGGAACAACAACGACTACTGCAATCACACAAGGGCTCTCTAAATCGCTGTAAATCACAATAAGTTGATAGCTTTTGTTTCATTTTCAATTTTTGGTTCATAAAAAAAAAAAAAAAAAAAAAAAAAAAAAAAACTTGCACGTTTTATATAAACTAAGAGCTTTATGACAGGCCATTATGGGTAAATTCTATGTTAAAAAATAGGCTGATGAATTTATAAATCAAAGAGTAAACTGTACTGTAGACATGAGCTTTCATATTCAATTTTCCCCATTATCTGGCCATTGAACCCAGAGGCATGCTGGGAAAGATTTTCTTTCATGGTTTTCTGAGAATACATATTTGTTCAAGGCAATATTGTGTTCTTTCCTACAGTCAATTAAATCCCATGGTAAATAACGGATGGGCGGACAGATGGATGGATTTGTAAAAAAAAAAATTGGATGGATGGGTGGATTTGTGAATAAATGGATCAATGGATGCATAGATAGTTAGATTTGTGGATGGATGGATTTGTGAATAAATGGATCAATTGATGGATGGATGGATGGATGGAAGCACAAATCTCACAACTAATTTGGACCACAATGTACTGCCAAAAAAAAATAAAAAATTCAAACACCATTATTTTATTTCTTATGATGAATCATTGCTTTCACTTCAGATTACTCAGGTACTAATGCCCACTTACTAAGTTTCTATGAAGCAATGCATCATTTTTGGTACTGTAGAGAAAGAAATCAGCTGGAGTGTCTGAAACAGTCTGTGAATGTAGAATATGAAGAATAAATTCAGAAAAATGAGTCCGGCACAAGTGTTATATTGTGTCTCATCGTAGCCAGTTGAAAAAAAAAAAAAAAAAGAACAAAAAAAAAACCTTTGACAGAGGAAAAGCAAGACAAATATCCATGGCAAATCCCGAAAGACAAGAACATCAAAACATATCCCACCCTCTTTTCTTCATCTCTCTGTCAGCTGTACAATGATTCAGTCCATTCTCTTTCTCTTCCTGTTTCAGAGAACCACCGGGGAACCATGACACATGCATGAGGCTGAGCCCTTATACTCCGAGAGAGCAGGGTTAGAAACAACACACACACACACACACACACACACACACACACACACACTCAGAGAACATCGAGCTCACACAACCTTTCATCCAACTGGAAATTGCCACAGGAGAGAAGACATATGTTATAGGACGGGGGGCTGTGTACAGGGGTGTACGGGTTATCTTGACCCCTTGGAGAAAATAAACCAGATCCACAGAGAGACAGCCAGAAATGACTGACATCCCACTCATCTGGAAGAAGAGAAATGTGTGCGTTACCAGCGCAGTGTGTCCGGTCTGCATTGCCTCCAAGGGCACTTTGAGTATTGGGAAATTGTACAGTATAGTGTGTAGGTGTGTGTTTAGGGTTGGGCAATATTTCAAATATTCATATATTCAATGAATATATTTGCAATGACGTCAGTAGCAAAAAAACGGATGGAGTAAGTTTTGTAAGTTTGATTCATTCATGTGAGTCAGTTGCCAAACTGTCAGCTTAAATGATTTGCTTTGTGTATTAAAAAAAAAAAAAAAAAAAGTTCCATTGACGTATTTTTCATGTATTAACATGTTTTTATATTACTGAACATAAGAAAAACATGATTCATTTTTTTATTTCATTGTGTTAGTTTAGTGAAAAACAATGCTGAAAATATCCCTTTTATTAATATCTCATTATTTTAACAAGATGTTCACTGTATTATGAATCATTTCTCAGTGAAATTGAATATTAAGTATGGGAAGAAATGTAGGTCAATACTTGATTAACATTTTTTCTTTCATAAAAAAGATATTTTAAGAAATGTCAGAGCCTACACAAAAAATTAGATCTAATATTGTTAGAAGGATGAAAAATCTATAATATCATGCTACTATATAGTAGTTCTTTTTTAATATAAATATATATTGCCCATCACTAGTTGGTGTTCTCGTTCCCTCTATAGACTGACAGGCACTGTGATTTTGTTTGTATGTTATTTCCTTCCTATTTATTCCCAGCAGTGTCAAAACAAAAGAGAAATCCACAGAATCAGAGGTATCACAGGAACTAGATTTTTTCCCTTCTTTAGCTGTCTATAAATGGCTTGCATTTTAATCCTTTTAATTATGGATTCCTGCTACAATTACCTCAAATTGAATTACTGTACAAACCTCAGAAGAATACATTACAGAAATCAAGAGAACGAATCTTCAGCCTAATGGAGGACAACTCTGCCAAGGATTTAACCTCCCTATCCCAATCTGTCCTGTTCCAAGTTGCGGTCCAAACACAAGTGGTACTGAAATATTTAGACAGACTAAAAGCTTGTACGGAGTCTCCGTAGCCAAACAGGACCACACACACGCTCGTATTCACACACAGTTCCTCTTATCCTCTGAAACGCCGCTCTTCCACAGGGGGTGACTTGCCTGGCAGGCATGCGACTTGTTAAATAATGGGGGGTAAAATGGCGAAGGGGCCCAGGGAGGAACTCTGAGGCACTCCTCTCGCAAAAGGCCACGTTTGCGTGTGGGGAACGAAGGGGAAGTCTCTGGTGCATGTTAGCAGCTGGCTGCCAAGGTCAAAATGGCATCCCACTTCCTCCGCTGCATTTCCCATGTTCTCTGGAGAGAATCCATCGAGCCATGAGAGACAGTGAGAGTCTTGTGCTAATCTCCTCAAACCGCCGCTGACCTATCTCTCCCTCCCTCCCCATCTCAGCTGCTCTGTGCCGTGCTAAATGAGCTGCGTTTTAACATGAAAAATGAAGTAATTACTTGACGTATCAAAATGGTTAATTGCGTTGCTGGATGTGGGTCGCTCGCCTAAAAGGATGAGGTTGAGGGGGTGAATGTAAAGGGATGACAGACAAAGACAGAGAGAGGAACTCAGAGGGAGAGAGAGAGAAGTGCAGATGTCAGGGGACAAAGTGGCATTATGACAGGATTAGACCGGGTCTCCAAATCGACCACAGCCTCTGGATGTGAAAACTAGCACATACTCGCTCCTCGCAAACGCTTTCTAATATCACTAACAAATTTAGTCAACATTGCAGGCATTAATCAACACTCTTTTGTGTGTGAAAGCCTCAATAATTTGAATCTTTTGATGAAACTAGTTATTAATGGTCACTCATGAACAAAATCTGCACTGGCAGAAAGTGCAGCAGATTCCCCCAAAAATTCAACTACACGTTCATTTATTAAATATATTTACTGATAGGTAGGGTTGGGAAATGAAAAGAGGTCAATTCAGAACCAGTTCTGTTTTTTTTTGTATTCAATGCTTCCTGTAAAGTATTAAGAATTGTAAGTGGAATTGTAATGAGAATAACAACTACTAAATTCCTTGTGGTATTCCACTAAATACACTATAGAGTTAAGTTTCAAAGTTAATAAATCAAAGGTCATTTTACATTTTACAAGAAAATACTACTTCAGTATTTCTATTTCAAATTTTCACATTTAATTGAATATGTTACTTGGCAATTTCTTTGTAATTATTTGTGAAAGTCATTTGAGATGAAAATTCCATCAGGGCCAGCTAATGGAGTATTGAATACTTTATGTAAATCACTGTTATATTCACCTTCCTAAATTAAAACCATATAAAATGATTTTGTCCACCAGCAAGCCATCATAGTTGCCATTATTTGATTGAGAGGGTTGAGAAAGTGTTTAATAGGCCACGATCTGCATGTGCACAGAACATATCAAACTATGGTTAAAAACACGCCAGTAATTACTGGTAAATGGCTGAGCGTTAACAAGGGCCGGTGCTTTGACACTTCTAATTGTGTTTGTTTAAAGACCTGCACTCAAGGTCCCTGGGAAATTCATTAGATAAAGAAGACAACCCCACTATCCTACGAGTGTCAGGGGTTTGTACAAAGAACTCAAAACTCAGTTAATTAGTTAATTCTCCCCTTCATCCAATGTCCACCACTACAAGAGTCTGGAGGTTAAACCACCGCGAGCGGATCCTCAAGAAATGAAGCAGCTTCCAGCTCCCATCGGCCCACCTGCTTTCATTCCCATCGTACGGAAAATGACAAGCCCTGTATGTGATGATTGACAGCTCATTGATCTCCTCTCCCGTCCACTGTGTCAAGCGTTTCCGGAGACAAAAAGGCACGGAAAACCTTTTCTTTGGCGATGACAGATTATACTCTCTACGATGGAGTTGTTAAATACCCTGTGGAGGCGACGTCGGGGAAAATATCAAGTAGCTTTTTAATTCAGTGAGAGAAATGTTAAACAGGACGTGCAGCGGATGGCCAATCAAACCTGACACGTCTAAAGCCCAGGATGTAAACAACAGAAATCACAAATTCCACCTTGACAGCTGATGCCAGACACCTTTCACCATGGAAAACACCAACGTACATATTAACAACTCATCTGTTAAGAGGGACGACAGCGTTCCCTGCACTGAAATTCAGGAGTTTTTTTTTAGTTGTCACTGACTGCAGGCAGAAACGAACATACAACATGTGACCAGATGCTCTCCTCCCATTTTTATGAATATTAATTATTTAATTAGAGCTTGCCGCCGACAAATTTCCTTTTAGTCTGGGTGACACGTCATTTCCGATTGGCCATAAATAGCCTCTTTCAGCCTGTTAGGATACGCTGCTTCCTGTTGACTCGGGGGTTCCCTTTTCACTTCCCACGTGCGGGCATTTCGAGTGTGGTGTTACGCCAGCGGTTGCGTGCTTTTTACAATGGCGATTGCCTGCGGTAAGCTTGTAATGCAGTGTCTTATGACAATTGTGGTTGGGTATTAATCTGACTTGTGGGTATGACGTTTAGCTTGTTGCAGGCATGTGTGAATTCCTTTATGCGACACTGCGGAATCAAAGTGAGATCAAATAATTTGGTGGGCGGTTCGGCGCTGGACTGATTTCATCATCGGGTAAGTCTGGGTTGAGGGAAGTGATGGGCGCTGCGTGTGTGAGCATTTATTTTAAAAGGAGGTGCTTTATAGCTTGTTTCAGAGATATACAGACCAGTTTACGCGACAGGATCAAAGCGAAACCAAACCATCTAAAAGTGGTTCGTTACGAGCACGATTGACTGACTTCATTGTCTGGTAAGCTTTTTCCTGATTGGGTCGAGACATTAAGCATTTTTGTGGGTATTAACCATTGTGTTTCCCCTTTTAAGGTGTTTGAGATCTGTTGTGCAAATCTTTTGCTCTCGATTCGAAGGCCTATTTAATGCGAGGAATCGCCGTTGTCCTACAGTATTTCTCCCTTGCCTGTTCACCTTGATTAATAGTTATGGTTTGTGTCTTATGATTGGAATGATGTTATAATTTGTTTCTTTGTTTTGTTTCTTTCTTTATTTGGAAATCATTTGTTAGTGGGAGCTATTGTTCCCAGGCGAGTGTTTGGGTTTATTAGTAATTTATTGTTTATATTAATTCTGAAAATTATTTCTTTATTGTGTGTGTGTGTGTGTGTGTGTGTGTGTGTGTGTGTTCGAGTGTGTTTCTTTTGCTAGATGCTGGGGGCTCCAGCCAGAAATCCCCCTTCTCCTTTTCTGTGGATTGGTGATGGTTTGAACACAGGGTGTGGTGTGCAGTGAGACGCACGGATTTTGTGTGCAGTGGTGTGAGTTGCCCCAGAGTGTGTGTGTGAAGTCAGGTATTACCTGCTCTTGAGTCCTCAGCCAAAGCTTTTGAATGTAGTGTTATTGTATGTCCTTGTGAGTGTTTGTTAAAACGACCATGTTTTCTGCCCTGATCACATAAAGGACCAGTTGTTGTGGCATGCCCTGCCTGGCACGTCCAGTTGATTTTAAATGAGATTTTTATTGTTAATAAAGAATTATTGTGCATGATATTCACGTCTCTGCTCCTTCCTAATGCAACCAACTTGCGTGCCTTGAGAAAGTGTATCAAGTATTCTCTGCGTGATGTCAGAGTGGCGTAGTCGGTTTTCTTAAAGCTGCCTGTTATTCTATTCTATAAAGCTGCAGTGTAACTCCTGCCACATTGTGGCGTAGTCGGCAGGGTAACGCATTGGTGTGGGACAGAGATGTGAATTATATATTCATTTTGTGTTGTTTTTTTGTTTTGTTTTACTTTGTTGAACAGGAATAGGACAACGGCGACCCTGTGCGGCCAGTAGTGCTCGGGTGGTGTAGCCATTATTTTTTTGGGATTTGGTCTCGGCCCATTCAGGTAACCCTGTGGTATGGAGGAAGAATTGCAGGAGCTGCGGGCACTGGTGGCCCAGCTGCGGACTGATAATGAGCAGTTGCGCCAGGGGACATCAGCCGTGCTCCCAGCCCCTAATGCTTCAGCTAGTAATCCATCTATTGCGGCACCGACTTCAGCAGGTAGTTTTTCATTTCCTGATACCGGCCCACTCAAGCGATTTGTGTTTATTCCGAGGGATCATAAGTGCCCAAAATTTAATGGTAGGACCGGCATTGATATTAATGAATGGTTAGAGGAGGCACGCGCTTGTATGAGGGCACGGCATATGGCTACCGTTGACCAAGCCTTCTTTTTGATTGATCATTTGGAGGGCGAGGCACGTGAAGAGCTTCGTTATCGTTCGGGGGTAGAGCGGCGAGATCCAGACCAAATCATCGCAGCATTGCGCGAATTGTATGGTTGTACGCGATCATATGTAGCGTTACAGGAACTGTTTTTCTCTAGGCGACAGCAGGAAGGGGAGACCCTTGTGGAATTCTCCCTGGCCCTGATGAGCTTATGGGAGAAGGTTAAGGAACAGGCGCCACATGAAATGCCCAATACTGGGGCCTTATTACGAGATCAGTTCGTTGAAAATGTTAGCGATAATACACTTAGACGTGAGTTAAAACAGTTAGTTCGACGTAGCCCCGATAGTACGTTGCTTGAAGTGCGTAGTGAGGCAATTCGTTGGGAGCGAGAGGGGACCCCCGGGGGCGCAAGGGGACGTAGCCATTCCGTTCCAACAGCACACGGTATATCATATGGGGTGCAAGAGGTCTTGTAACCAGTATCTCCAGCCGTCATGGCAGAGCACTTGTAGCAAGTGTCTCGTGTTTGTGTAGCCGTCATGGCAGAGCACTTGTAGCAAGTGTCTCGTGTATGTGTGTAGCCGTCATGGCAGAGCACTTGTAGCAAGTGTCTCTTGTGTTTTTGTTGTCGTGATGGCAGAGCACTTGTAGAAAGTGTCTCTTGTGTTTTTGGGGTAGCCGTCATGGCAGAGCACTTGTAGCCCGTGTCTCTCGTATGTGTGTAGCCGTCATGGCAGAGCACTTGTAGCAAGTGTCTCGTGTATGTGTGTAGCCGTCATGGCAGAGCACTTGTAGCAAGTGTTTCTGGTGTAGGCGTCATGGCAGAGCACTTGTAGCAAGTGTTTCTGGTGTAGACGTCATGGCAAGAGGTCGTGTACAAGGTACCTCTTGCGTTTCTCGTTGGTAGCCGTCATGGCAGAGCACTTGTAGCCAGTGTTTCTTGTGTAGCCGTATGGCGAGAAGATTTGTAACAAGGCTTCCGCTTTACTAGCATCCCATGGCAAAGGTAAGTTTCTTGGGATCATCGTCGGGGCGCAGATAAAAAGTATATATAAAAACAAAGTATTCATCGTCGGGCCGACGACGAAAACGCCGGGGGTAGATTGTGACCAGATGCTCTCCTCCCATTTTTATGAATATTAATTATTTAATTAGAGCTTGCCGCCGACAAATTTCCTTTTAGTCTGGGTGACACGTCATTTCCGATTGGCCATAAATAGCCTCTTTCAGCCTGTTAGGATACGCTGCTTCCTGTTGACTCGGGGGTTCCCTTTTCACTTCCCACGTGCGGGCATTTCGAGTGTGGTGTTACGCCAGCGGTTGCGTGCTTTTTACAATGGCGATTGCCTGCGGTAAGCTTGTAATGCAGTGTCTTATGACAATTGTGGTTGGGTATTAATCTGACTTGTGGGTATGACGTTTAGCTTGTTGCAGGCATGTGTGAATTCCTTTATGCGACACTGCGGAATCAAAGTGAGATCAAATAATTTGGTGGGCGGTTCGGCGCTGGACTGATTTCATCATCGGGTAAGTCTGGGTTGAGGGAAGTGATGGGCGCTGCGTGTGTGAGCATTTATTTTAAAAGGAGGTGCTTTATAGCTTGTTTCAGAGATATACAGACCAGTTTACGCGACAGGATCAAAGCGAAACCAAACCATCTAAAAGTGGTTCGTTACGAGCACGATTGACTGACTTCATTGTCTGGTAAGCTTTTTCCTGATTGGGTCGAGACATTAAGCATTTTTGTGGGTATTAACCATTGTGTTTCCCCTTTTAAGGTGTTTGAGATCTGTTGTGCAAATCTTTTGCTCTCGATTCGAAGGCCTATTTAATGCGAGGAATCGCCGTTGTCCTACAGTATTTCTCCCTTGCCTGTTCACCTTGATTAATAGTTATGGTTTGTGTCTTATGATTGGAATGATGTTATAATTTGTTTCTTTGTTTTGTTTCTTTCTTTATTTGGAAATCATTTGTTAGTGGGAGCTATTGTTCCCAGGCGAGTGTTTGGGTTTATTAGTAATTTATTGTTTATATTAATTCTGAAAATTATTTCTTTATTGTGTGTGTGTGTGTGTGTGTGTGTGTGTGTGTGTTCGAGTGTGTTTCTTTTGCTAGATGCTGGGGGCTCCAGCCAGAAATCCCCCTTCTCCTTTTCTGTGGATTGGTGATGGTTTGAACACAGGGTGTGGTGTGCAGTGAGACGCACGGATTTTGTGTGCAGTGGTGTGAGTTGCCCCAGAGTGTGTGTGTGAAGTCAGGTATTACCTGCTCTTGAGTCCTCAGCCAAAGCTTTTGAATGTAGTGTTATTGTATGTCCTTGTGAGTGTTTGTTAAAACGACCATGTTTTCTGCCCTGATCACATAAAGGACCAGTTGTTGTGGCATGCCCTGCCTGGCACGTCCAGTTGATTTTAAATGAGATTTTTATTGTTAATAAAGAATTATTGTGCATGATATTCACGTCTCTGCTCCTTCCTAATGCAACCAACTTGCGTGCCTTGAGAAAGTGTATCAAGTATTCTCTGCGTGATGTCAGAGTGGCGTAGTCGGTTTTCTTAAAGCTGCCTGTTATTCTATTCTATAAAGCTGCAGTGTAACTCCTGCCACAAACACAACCAGCTAAACATTTGCAAACAAATCACTCGATTCATGTTTTTGCTTTTTATGAATCAGTTAAACCAATTTCCGAATCTGAATCTATCAATCACAGGAGTCATCGGTCTGAATCAGAGGTGCCATTGGCTTGGATTCAACTCACTGGCTCAGAGATACGCAAGTTATTAAGTCCATCTCAGAATGAGCGAAAACCACTACTGTGTTGTATACAGTACCTTTAGTAACACAATGCTAATTTGTAAGATTAGTGAAATTAACCTGTTAAAGGAGAACTCGGCAACTCTAGCGAACTCTAGTCACTTCTTTGCTGATTTTTCCTTTTGTTGTCGCATGTTTTCCCCACGAGCTCCCCCTACAGTTGTGGTGGGGCGCATATTTCACAACACGGTCGTAAAAAACTCACTTGCGGCGGCCTCCTCCCCCTCTCTACCGCTGCTCATGTGCGTTTGTTTTGATCGGAGCAAGCCAACTGTATTGTGTGGAGCTATGTCTACCGAGGTGGGTAATCTGGTAATATATCATACATGCGTGTGTGTTTATGTCGAATTGCCGTAAAGCAATTCGTGTTTCGCGCTCGTTCTCGTTCTCGTTCTCGTCCTCGCTTCTCACGAGACTTCCAATTTCTATCTTGCCGGGACGGTAGTCCCGAAGTTGCAAGGTTGGTTTTCCGCCTGGGAACGCTGGGGGGAGCGGGTAAAGTCACCAATATCACCAGAACAGGTTGTTTAACCATCCAAATGATTTCTAGACAGTTTTATTTAGTTAAAAAAGTTACCAAGTTCTCCTTTAACTCTCACCCCCCTTTTTTAGCATAGATCTGAACGTAAATGGTTATAATGAATTCATGCTTTGGAATACAGACACAAGGTTGGTCTCTTTTTAAAGAAGACACTAAGCAGAATATTGCAGAAGTGGAACAAAAAGATTGTGGAAAAAAAAGTTATAAGGTTTAAGTTTACTATAAAGCAAATCCCTGCTAAAAAAATCCAGCATTAATTCCATGCTGGGGCCCGTTCTTCGTACGTTGCTTATTACATCCGAGATCAAATGACACATCCAAGATGATATCATCGTGCGAATCATGATCCGGCTACCTCGGTTCTTCGAACACACTTGCCGGATATGATTAGTATCGCTGGATTGAGTTATCTGAGATAATTGCGCGTTCATGCGCTGGTTAAAAGGGGATATGTATCGATAGTAGAAACATTGATCAGCAACGCTGCTATTGGCTGTTCAGCGTGGCCAAAGAGCGCGCTCAGTTTTTCTCCTCAGCAGAGCAAGAACTAATAGTCGAAGTTTATTCGGAATTTTAATGTTGAATCAAAACGCCAGGGAACACCTCAAAGTCTGCAAAAGCCAGGAGAGAGGGCTGGCAAAAAGTAGCAGACAATTTAAATCCGTTAGAAGTGGCCATGTTAGATGTTTTTATCACTTATTAGCCTATATATTTGTATTTTAATAATTGCATATTACTTTGTGCATTGTAATGTCAGTCACCACACTAGAACATGGGAACAAATAAAAGTGAAGTACAAAAATATTCTACATAATGGTAATTTTTAGTTATATTATAGTCTCTTTTATAAAAGGCACTGTTAAATAAATGGTGTTCTGTTTATAAAAGCAACCAAGAAAAAGGCTGAGAAAAAAATAGAAAAGATCTTAGTAGCCTACACTGTAAAATAATTTTTGCTGCATTAAATTAAGGCCGTATAGTCATTTCAACTGTTAAATCTTGAGTAATGATGAATTGCTTTGACTTGTGAAAGTGAAAACTGATAAACTTATGTTAATGTAAAAATATTTTGCCATGAGTTATTGATCACATTTTTCCCGAGTGTAGTTCATTGTAATGACATTGTGTTTTCCTCTTTTGTGCACTTTTACATAATACACCAACACTTGTATCTGTTCACAAGAAAGTGGTGGCTGAAATATGTGCAGTAAGTGGACATTTTCTAACTTTCCAAAGGAAAGAAAGTATAAGACTTTGTAATGTCCATTTGTTTCCATTGCACTGTACAGTGAATAAACCCTCTCAGATAACTGTCATATGGAGGAACTAGCCTACCTGCAAGTGCATAAATAACTTTACTTAATTTATACTTGTATGCTTTATGGCTGCAATATAAGTTGCAGGATTCCACATCTACAAAGGCCTACAGAAGAGTCTGCACAGACAGAGGAGACATAGGCCTACAGGTGGGCAGTGTATAACCAACTTTTCCTTTTTATTTGTTGCATGAGGCATGTGTCTAATATCTCTTGTTGCAGGCACTTGACCACTGGCTTTTCTTTACAAAGAACAATTGAAATAAAACTCAAGGAACTAAGCATATTTGTCTTTTATTAAACATTTAATGAAAAGTGTTTGTTTTTTTGGCGATGTTGTGTAATATGGCACATGCAACAATGTCACAGGCCCTGTCAGGTGTGCAACCCTCAGACTTTTCAGACACTGAAATCTTCCCTTTAGCCAAAGTTCATTTCATTGTGTGCCCTTGTCCTGGCTAGAGCTGCATTGTAACTGGTTTGGGTCAGGGAATGGGGTCATAAAACACCTGTCTGCAGGCAGGAACATGTCCTAATCACCTATGAAAAAATGCAGTTCTGTTAGGATCAGCATAAGTGTATGTAATACAGTGAGCTTGATATTTAATTGTGGAACTTTTCTTACCACTTTCAAATAATGTGCATAAATGTGAATCTCTGAACATTCTTAAGTCATGCACAGATCCTGGCCATTTTGCTTTCACATTTGTGATATGGAAGATGTTAGTCAACTGCCTTTTTTTTTATTTGATATAATATTACTAATCTGGAATATTAAGAATCACAATAGTAACTGGGCTGCACATTACATTGTGAACCCCCTTTCTGTTCACATAATCCCCCTTTCTGTTCACATAATTCCCTTCATTGAGGCCTTGATGGCAGTCTATGGTACCAATCACGTTAGTGAAGCCTGAGTGACATATCTGTAATCAGCATGGTCATGATTGTATGATCTTCATAAAAAATTATGATAGCCTAAAAAAAAAAAAAATTGCTTTACAACATTGGGTCTTACGTGGCTTGGAAATGCCACAAAAAAAACTAAAACTGTTTTTTAAACCTAAAAGCGACAAAAAACGACAATCTCACGAGTCACGAGAAAAAATATATATCTCAGAAAGTGCACTATCGCGCTGCGCTGGACTTCCCGTATCAGCTCCGCTTATGAAGCCGGGATCTAATCCTGTTAACATGAAATAAGCCTGCTCCCGAGCAGGTTTAAGATTGCGCACCTGTTGCTATGACAGCAAGTCCAGGATGAGCGTTGAAGAACCAAACAATCCAAGATCATGCCAAATCGCCAACAATCAAATCCAGCTAAGTGAGTTAGCGACGTACGAAGAACGGACCCCTGGTCCAAGCTGGTTTATGATGGTTAGTGCTGGTCTAGTGCTGGTCTTGCTTGGTCAGTTATTTGTATGCAAGCAGTGTTTTGGCGACAATCATTGTTTTTGCTTACATATTTCTATTTTCAACATTAATGATGTAAAGGAAAAACAATATAAGATTAAAACATGATTTATTAAAATATATTATTATAACTTTGTATTTTTTTCCCCTCTGTTGACAGAAGAACTGAACATTGTAATTGTTTTAGTTGTGATTATATTATAAATCAATGTCATCTGAAGCTTTAAACAAAGTAAAAAATAAAATCAAACTTGTGAAACGTTTCAAAGGTTTAAAGGATTTGACTCCTGTTTCAAAGGACCTAGTTAAAAAGAGATCAGTTAAAGAGCTTGTATAGATTGCAAAACAAAAACCTTTAGATATATGAAAACAAAGAAAAGCAGCATAATCATAAGCAGTTTGTTCAATAACAGAGTTTATAAGAAGAGCTCTTGCTAAGAAAGAGCTATTGATAATGAAAGCTCAAAATTGAAAGTTGCTGTTTTTAAAGACTTTAATGGTCTTTTGGGAACTCACATTTCAAAATCCAGCTGTCAGTCACTGATCCCAAAAAGTGGACATAGTAAAAGGTAAGTCATTGCAGTCAGGAGCATGAATTGTAGTCAATAGTGATATATTGCACTATCAAACTATTGTTGAAAGAGAATTGATTCAACCAAAGTCAAGGGGCAAGTGCCCAACTAAAAGTGACATTATGAAACACTGATCACCCTAATAGTGACTTTAAACAGACTTCAACAACTTTTAACACATATACAAGTTTTGTTGTGGTCTTGGTGGAATCATATAAGCACCCAAAAAAAAAAAAAAAAAAACACACACCCGCTTCTCATGCTGGGAACCAGCAAACCAGCATCCCATGCTGGCAACCAGCATGCAAAACATACCTTATTCTGGTGACCAGCAATGCTGTTTTTTTCAGCATGGCTGAACTAAAAAATATATATTTTATGCAACATGTATATTTTACAAAATAATTTGGACTCTGAAATTGCTATAAAAACAAAGCCACATGTCTAACCAAGATGTGTTCCAAATTTGAAGTAGATACCATAAAGATTTAGACTAAATTCAGAATCCTCTCAGTAATATTGTAGGATGACTGGGATGTGGCATTTGGGGTTTGAAGCTGCTGAATACAAAGAAGAAAAAAAAAATAGAAAAATTGCAAATGCACGGAAAATATATTCTTACCTGTTGATGCAGTCGTAGAACGTACCGCACATGTAAGAGAACACAAACAGGACATTTTATTAATTTTAAGGCATTTTCTTTCGTACATTATTTTCCTTTTAGGCCTTGTCCACACTAACACGATTTTGTTTGAAAACATATCTTTTTCTCTCCATTTTAGCCGTTTTCACGTTGTAGTGTGGACTGTGAAAACCTAGGGAATTAAAAACGATGACGTTTAGTCATGTGACGCATATTGAACCCATAGATATTCATGTTTATACCAGTGCCTGTTATTTGGTATTCACTTTCACACAGTTGCTAAAATGTTACTTTGCACACTTTTCATCTCACAGTCCTGCAAAGATGACAGAAAATTCACTGGCATTTGCTGTCCTGCGGCAAAACATGAGATCAGTTGCGTTTTAGACCAAACATATAATGGTGAGTGAGTGTGACCTGAACGCATCAGTGAATGGTGAGATATTTTGCTAAATAAAATGATCCTGCCAGAAGAATTGCGTGATAACTTGATTATGTCTTGTTCCGTCTGTAAGGTGAATTTAGCGTTTTCCGACATATCCGTATTCCGACATAAGTTGAGAAACTATTGGAAAACGCTTGAAATCGCTAATGGGACGGAGAGCGTTTTAAAACTAAAACAGATGAGAGTGCTACTGGCATTTCATTTCTGCCACTTTTTATTGTCTGCGACATTCAGAACAGATATTGCAGCTGACGTGCAGTCGACTGATCTGGTGACGCCACTCAGACATCTCGTACTGTGTGTGTTACCACCTCAACCCTTGGCATTAGCATGTGCTAAACATATTTCTGGAGCCTGCTGCTTGGCTCATGCATTAATTAGGTGTGGCGCTCATCCGTAGCTGAAAGGCGTAAATGAATTTGTCTGTTTGTTTTGGGTAAACCTGGCAACATCTGCATGTAGAGTGTTATGACAGACACCTCATATGCTCAACAAAAGGACTGCTGCTGCTAACAGATTAGCAGGGTAGGATGTTATTACAGGACGTTACCTCAGAGTAAATGTAGGAATGAGAGATAGCCATAAGCTCGCAAGAGGAAAATGATACTGCTCAAAGCTTGCTCTTTCTACCCTCGAGAGATTTAAGGGAGCAATGTACAGTAAGTACAGTATCAACTTTGTCTCAGGTGTTTCACCTAGAATTTCTTAGAAAACAAAATAATAGACACAATAGCAAGTTATTTACATTTACACTTAGCAGACACTTTTATATAAAACAACTTACAAATGAGGAACATCACAAAACAAGTATCATACAAGAGCCACAATTATCACAGTACAGCAAAAAACAAAAACAAAAAAACAAAAAACATATATATATTGAACTCTCATTAGAGTATTTGTAGATTGTTAGGTTAGGGTTTGGGTTAGTAGAATAAGTTGACATGTAGTAGCAAAGTCACTTAGAAAGTATGTTAGGGGACAAAATAAACTGATATTAAGCAGACAGTCTACTAATACTCTAATGACTGCTAGTTGACATAGTTGCAAAGTTACTTATAGTTAGAATGCCTACTATTGAAATAAAATGTTACCAATAATATAAATTGAGATCAATTGGAAAGCAAATTGACACTCTTGCTTCACATATTTTTCCTCCTTAGAAAAAAATGATCACACATGTTGTCTCAGAAGATTTATCTCCAACTGTGCGCAAATCAACCAAGATACCAAGTCTGAGATGTAAAACTTAAATACGAACATTTCTCATTACATTTTTCCATGATCAAATAATCTGAACTACAGTATCCACATTCATTGTATTGCTCTATACATTTAATGAAGAGAAACATTGAGATTTTGTTGATACTTTAATGACACAATTATGAAAACTGGAGAAAAAATAAATTTAAAAAAATCACAAATCACAAATGAGGAATTTGGTTTTCTCAGCTGCTACGTCTAGACACCAACTGAATTACATGGAGAGCACTGAGACTTTAGTTAGATTTTGTTTGGTAATCCTAGTCTTCTCCAATGCCTCAAATTGAGCTCATATTTGACAACACATGTACGTCTGCAATCAAATGTCAAACATCTTGAAAAATTGTGCATCTAGTGCACAGCTTGTACAGGATTTACTTGCATTGAGGTGCTTATAATGAGGCTCAGATCATAAAACATGGCAGTACAGACAGTACAGACACTACAAATAAGCATATATAACAGTATTGGCATACTGTATAGAATGTGAATATACTCCTACAGTACGTCAACAAGACTCCTGTGTGTCTTTTTATTTCTCTTTAAAAATTTCAGGAGAAAAATCTAAGAATGTGTTAAAAAAGCATTATTGATCAAACGTTTTGGGTCAGTAAGTTTTAAGTATTAAGAAATGAATACTTTTATTCAGTAAGGATGTCTTATACTGATCAAAAGCGACTTAACATTTTGTAAAATATTTCTATTTTAAATAAAGGCTGGATTAATGGCTGCTGAAATTTCAGCTTTTGCATCACAGGAATAAATTACATCTTAAAATATATAAAAAATAAAATAAACTTATTTTAAATTATAATTATTTTTCACAATATTAATGTTTTACTGGATTTTTGATCAAATAAATGCAGCCTTGGTTTGAGTAAGAGACTTCTCATGCGTGTGTTAAACTGGTTGGTATTGAGCAGATCTTATTCTTAAGCCTGTAGTATAGGAAGTCAGTCTTCTTTTAAAGAAAGTAAGTTAAAACATGAGTGCTAAGAATCAAGTCCACAGGCAACACCGTTTTACCTTCTGTCATCACTGCTCACTGACGTCAGTCGTTTGTTTGAGGTGAGCATCAAAGCGTCTGGTTCATTTTCATTCCCTCGCCAGCAGTTTCCTGTGTTTCTGCATGCTGTGCGAATGTGAGAGGTTAGGCTGTTTGTGTGAAAGAGTCATCATGCAGGGCGCCGTGGGGTGGATGAGTTTAATAAAGATCAGACTCATTTACATCCTCAGAAGAAAGCTGAGAGATCACAGCACACACAACAGTTCCGACGAAACACAGCCACCTGAACTCACCGCTAAATATGCAACCACCACACACTTTCACAGGTGTGTATAAGACACTTTGGGTGTTGGCGCTGTAGTACATGGGTTGGTCACTGAAAGGTTCTATGTTTGAGTTATCACTATTGTCTCCTTAAGCAACTTTCATAGATAGATATTTAATGGAGTGTTGTTTTGAGAATCAACTTTGTATCAGATGTTTTTCCTAAAATTCCTGATATTGAGATATCTCACTTTAGATTGCAGACTTTGGTATCTTGGTAAATTTGAGCACGGTTTGAGAATAGAAAACAGAAAAACATACGGAGAGTATCAGCTTTCATTTCTGCTCTGACTAGCCGAATGCTGCGATTGTGTGTTAGAAATCAGGAATGGTGAGAGAATGTCGTGCTTGGTACATTTTTCATACAATGGCAGCGCATAGTTTATAGTAGATCAATCTCCAAAAAGAACCAAAAAACACCATGAACAATAGAGGAGACTCATGGGCTACATTAAGTCTTCAAAAGAGTAGTATAGAGAAGAAAAATTGTCACTCACTGAAAATGAACCCAGAAAATGAATGAAAGTTTCTCATTTTGTTTTATACAAAAGGTAAGGGGGTATAAACCAAATACACAAACATTTATTTGATTTAATTGTTGATTGAATCTATTATATAAATGCATTTAGTTCACAATAGCACAGAATAGGGATCAATCTTAAATTGATTTTCAAAAGAGCCAAATCATTCTCCCCTTTTTGTTCTTATCATTCACGTTTGCCAATGAAGCGTCTTGCAGCGCGGTTTCATTAAATTCAGTTAGGAATCCAGAGCGATTCCATCCCTGAATATAAATGTTATTTTCAATTAACTTCCCTGCTAAAAGACAAGGCAACTAGCCAGAGCTTATTATCTGAGACCCTGGGCGCAGACTGAAACATTACCATGCTGGGTCTGCACGCTGGTGACCTCAGACTCAGGTACACTGTATATTATTTCAAAACGAGGGGAAAATGAATTATCCTGTTGAATGAATTATCTGTCTGCTTAAGTCAGTGTTTTGGAGAAATGCCAGATAGCAAGTGAAATATAACACAGTGGGTTATTATTATCAAAAACACACAAAAAACCCAAACAAACAAAAAAATCCCTGAAATTTAAGTCGAGTCGTAATGGAGGACGAAAAGGTTGTGCCGTGACACTGAAGAGTTTTGCCTGACAGTGAATTTTCAATGCCAGACAATGGCATGGGCAGTAAAAGTATAAATGTCAGATCTTGCCATTTAGCTTCCGGCCTCTTTAGTATCGAATTATCTGGGCTGAATGTTTGCTGTACAAGAATAATTCACTGAAACAGCAGTCTAAAAAATAATTATAATTGCAATACAATAGTTACTGGGATCTTTCTGATTTCTCATTGAGTTCACCAAGTAAGTAGACTTGAGCTCTGTTCCAAAACCTAGTGAGCAGCCTACCTAGGCAGCATTGTAGGGAATCATCTTTGTTATGCTTCGTTAGCCTGGCTAACGTCAGACCAAGTCTCCACGTGTTCATTTTCTCGTATTTGAGGCGTGGTTTACGAATGCCCAGAGCCGTTTATTGGGCGCTATGAATGTCTATCAAATGTGCCTGTACGTAGCTCATAGCCAATCGCTTCAATTATACCAGATGACGTATGTAGAGCGACAGAAATTTGACGGGGAAAAAGACGATGGGTCAAAGATTTATTTGTACACGATGGCGTTTAGCGAATATTACCGTTTGTGCAAGATAAACATGAGGGTAGAAGGTAACGTCGAGTCTGATGCCATGTTGGATCCATAGATATAAACAAACTGCGTCGGTGTCGTCATCATCTTGCTGCTCCCTCCCCGTTCTGTGATTGGTTCCCTTTTTCAGGGGAAAATCTGGTCCATGGTGTCCAGACTGCCTAGCAGCGTGAATAAAATTGCGCTGCGAGCAAGGCAGTATGGGGAAACCCTGGCTAATGCTTTGTAGAAAATCCAATTCCACAATACATTGCAATATGCAAATTAATCAATGGAAATTAAGTAATATGAATATCAAAATGCTTAGCAACATCTTAATGTCTCAATGTCTAGACATTTTGAAATCACTCACTTATAAGGTTTCTAACAAGATGATGCTTAAGAAGAAAAGTGTCTATGTACTGTAGGCAGATCAATAGGTTTTGTCTTCCCATCAGGAAATACAAGTACATCTTAAAAATAAAAGATATAAAAGAAATTGCATTTCAGTCCAGAAGTAGTATATTCATTTACATGATGAATTCAAAAAGCATCACACATATGATGAAAGCACATAGCCCACCCATGGCTTCAAGTAATCCATCCTGCAGAATATCTCACCCTCACAAATGGCTTCATTCATTCTTTTATCTTTCACAAAGATTAAGAGTCTCCTATTACTTGCACATTAGGACAGAACAGTTTTGCTAAATGGACTACTATTTAAAACACTGCTCCAAGCCCATCTCTCTTCCCCCCCCCCCCCCCTTCATCAGCGCCGGCCGCTGCTCGTCCCTGTACAAGATTAAAGAAAAATAAAAATTCATAGCCTTTGATTAATCCGTATCTTTATCCACAAAGGATCATACGTCCCAGAGGGTGTAGTTTTATGTAGATCCACATCCACAGAGCCAAATATCAATATTACCTCCCAACTCTGCCCTAAATGTGGAACAGAAGTTCAGACGTACATAATCCTGCCTTCCTGATCTTTAAACATGTTCATACAACAACTGCATATTGGATCCTTCTAATGTGATTAATTAGTCTACACCGTGTTTGTCGGGCATGGAATGTCACGGTAATAATAGTGCAATCGATTGTACAGTAAATAAGAGTAAATCACTCATTTAATAATGTACAGAAAGTAGTGCACTCACTCACGCGCTACATGGGATTTATTGACGAGAGGAGTGATTTAATTAAGCCACCTCCGTATAGCAGCTCATGGTTTGGAGTAATGGATGTGATTTCAAGATTTCACATCAGAAACTCTGAAGAAAATGCCTCAAACTAAAAGCTATTCCTTCAACTTGGTCTCTTTATGGCCCTATGAGGTCCAAACTGAATCTAGAACAATTAAAATATAATTTGATTCATATCGCCGCCCTAGAGCTTAATGGCCTTTTTAGCATGAAAAGTATGCAAAAGAAGCTCATTTATGTCAAGAAATCAGCTGAGGTGGTTTGCTGGTCACGAAGCTGGTTTACCTGATCAGCAAGATGGTCTCCTAGCCTGAGAAGGTCCCTGTAAATCCACCAAACCAGACCAGCCTGACCAGCTAAAACCTGTTAATAACCTCGGGCTGATTACAGTAGAATAGTTACAGTTCACTTGATTCGGTTTGTGCTGCATCTTCAATTCAATTTGACAGAAAAGATCAAACAAAGGCGGAAATATTTGCTGACAGGCCTTTAGCACCAGCACAGTGACTCCATAAGTGTGTCCTTTGGCTCTTTGACACTAGTGACAATGTCATGACATGCCACGTTTTCAGTTCTTCCGCATGAGGAGATGATAGACGCTTTAACTCAAGGGCAAATCCAAAGCGCTACAGATGTTTTACTCTCAAAACACCAGCTCAGCTGAAGGAAGAGGTCAAAACCTACTAGTGCAGCCACGTCTAGCACTATTCATCACAGATCAGAGCGGTCTGTCACATGGCGAGACTCTACAGAGATATCAGAGCCGCGACATGCCGGAGCCTCCAGCCTTCCACACACCGGGACACGAGCCCAAACCAGCAATCTGCTGCGGGAAATGAAGCCTGATTCCTTTATACGGTTTGACTGATTAGAATCATTCATACATACACCGCCGCGTCACAAAGACCTCGAGCAAAGTTCTAACCAGCCACCGAAAAGCGCAAGACGAAGACACAAACCAAGAGTGATTAAGAACAATGGAACAAAGAACAAAACAAAAAGAGACTAAGTGGAGTCATCAAGAAATGGTGCATATGTCAATGCCAGATGGCTGCATGTGCAGTGGGCGACGGTCTTGACACAGATTCTTTTCGGAGTAAACAGCTGGACTATTTCTGCGTCAGGAGCCATGGTAGTCTTTGCGTTGTATTTACACAGCCACAGAAGGCCCCTAAGGATTGTGGGTTTTGTAGCGAACCCCAGCTGTTGCTCTCTAGCGTCTCTTTACGGCGTATGTGTCTGTGTACACATTGTATAGTGCTGCCAAGTATGTTCTCTTTATCGTAAGTTAGCACAGGCTGAGATAAGTCATATTTCAGAGCAGGCTTATCGTGGCGCACACAGCACATCCTTTGGCTTCGTATCGCCCAGAAACTGCAAACAGAAACATGAGGATGTGTGCGGTGTAGTTGTTCATACGGAAATGTGCTTAAACGGGCAGCATTTTACACTATATTGTTTTACACCACCCTTTTGTTTTTGGTACTGTACATTTTAAGGATTAGTTCACTTAAAAATGAAAATTCTGTCATTCACTCACCCTCAAGTTGTTTCAAACCTGTATGAATTTCTTTTTTCTGTTGAACACAAAGGAAGTCATTTTGAAGAATGTCAGTAATCAAAGAGTTGATGGGCCCATTGACTTCCATAGTATTTTTTTTTGTTTGTTTGTTTTTTGTTCCAACTATGGAAGTCAATACCGACATTCTTCAAAATGACTTCCTTTGTGTTCAACAGAAGAAATAAATTCATACAGGTTTGAAACAACTTGAGGGTGAGTAAATGATGACAGAATTTTTATTTTTAAGTGAACTATTCCTTTTAATATGTACTGTAAATCTACTGACCTCTTCAATTAGGTTTAAAAGCAACGATGAGTTTGTGTTTTTTTTTTTTTTATAATTTGTAATATAGTGATTTAAACTGTCCTGTTGCATACAAATTGTGGCCAAACAGTTAATTTTTGGTTTAAAAATGTTTGGTTTAATTTTTGGTTTTGGTTTTTACACTATCATTCAAAAGTTTGGGGTTGATAAGATTTTTTATTTTATTTTTTATGTTTCTGAAATAAATCTCTAATGATCAGCAAGGCTGCATTTATTGATCAACAATACAATAAAAAAAATATTGATTTGAAATATTATTACTATTTAAAATAACTGTTTTCTACTTGAATACATTTTAAAATGTATTCTTGTGATCAAAGCTGAATTTTCAGCATCATTTACATCATTACAGTCTTCAGTGTCACATGATCCTTCAGAAATCATTCTAATATGCTGATTTGCTGATCAAGAAATATAATTATTATTATCTATAATTATCATCAATGTTGAAAACGGTTGTGGCGCTTCATATTTTTGTGGAACCCGATACATTTTTGTTCAGGATTATTTGGATGAATAGAAAGTGGAAAGTGGAATGGACAAAAAAGCTGTGCCTTTCTATTCCATTAATCAAAGAAATAATCAACAGAATAATCAATTGTCAAGATAATAGTTAGCTGCACAGTTATAAACAATGCTTAATTACAGCACCTTCCTTCAACAACAGCCTCACGATATTCAATAAGAGCTCTGGGGAGGGAACTTTTCAAGACAGCAGCACTGATGTGGCATTTCATTTACGCAGAACCAAAGCTTAAACCCCAAAACTAACATACAACATTAACATTCTTCCCTTGAAGCGCTGCCGTCTCCTTCAGGAAATGCAAATCCAGCTGAGGTGTTCTGTAAACATCTGTTTAGCGTTAACGGTGAGTTGTGAAATTTAGTTAAGCGAAGACAGCGAAGGATGTCAGTTGGGCGTGCTAGACTTCAGGAATGCATTAACCCCACTTTCGGCATTCCGGAGTGTGCCCGCTCCTTGCATGCCAGCAGGCTGAATCTGACAGGTCTGACAGGCAGGGGAGGCTCACGGTGCCTGGGAATCGGTAGTAGGGAGGGCGAAGAGACAGTCGAGGGAGTGGCGACGCATCTTTCTGAGAACACCAATTACCAAAACTGCTTCTGTTCACGCGTTCTTATTTCAGGTGCCCTGTCACGCTGCTTTTCAGGAGAGCAAAGGAAAGCCTTGTGAGATTGTTTCATTTACTTTAAGGGCTATTTAGAGGGAATGTCACCGCAGATGTAGACGGCACTGTAAACATGAGAACAACCGCAAATCGTAAGGAAACAAACATGAACTCTTTCAGTCAGTACCTGTCACTTATCTCCTGCACCGCTGTTGAATATGTTATTCGGAGGCATAACCACAGGCTCTCTCTCACTCTGAACGCACGCTCGTTTGTCTTCGTCTCCCTCTCCGCAAGAGAAGCCGGCCCGGTGGAAAGCTCCGCAGTCCAAATCATCATCATTTCATAAATGCCTGAAGGCAGCGTTTGAGGCACTGGACAAACATGAATATTAATTATCACACTAGGGACCAGAAGTGATGTGCTGGAAAACACTGTAGCTTTCTCATGTGATAGAGAGAGAGAACTCTGGTCAAAACCTATAACGTGGTTAATGATATACAAATGAAAGATCAAACGTCAAACTTACAAGGCTGTAGAAAGGTCTGCAGGATATAAGTTATTTGTAGGCCTGAAGAACATGTTATAGTAGTGTCAAGATATTTACTTCAAACAGAAGCTGTTTGTGCTCTTAAAATTAACAAGAAATCCATTGCATGTTCTTGGCCTTGTTGTGCCCAATGTGGGTTTATTGGAAGAGATATTATAAATGTGTATAAGTGTGATGTGGAGCATACAAATAAATATTTTCCCATCCATCCATCCCTCGATACATCCATCCATACATACATCCATCCATACATACATACATAAACTTGTAAACGTACTGTATTTAAAAAAAAAAAAAAAAAAAAGATTGTCTTGAAAAACTTTGAATTTTCAATTCATTTTAATTCCACTTCCACATTGACATATGAATTGCAGATGCAGACCAGGGGCCGTATTCACAACGAATTTTAAGGCTAAAAGTAGCTCCTAACTGGCGAATTTAGGAGCAACTCCTAAAAATAATGGGCGGGTCACTCGTAACTTTAGGACTCCTAATTGTTTTGATTAAGAGTAATTCACGAAGCATTTTAGCCCTAAAAGTAGCACCTAAGCCTGGGACAGCTTAAAAGAAGTCGAGAGGACTCCTAACTCACTAAGACCTATTCACTAACCGCTTTTTGTGGCATTTCACGTTGCGATGTTTTGAAATGCGTATGCGGCGGCTACAGGAGCTTCCAATCGCGAGGGAATAATTTTGCATTGTAGGTAGGGATGTCCCGATCCGATCACGTGATCGGAAATCGGGCCCGATCGCGTGTTTTCAGACTCGATCGGAATCGGACGTTACCTCCCGATCAGGACTCGGATATATATGTATTTTTATTCTCATTATTTTTTAACACCTCTATTATGCGGTGACACAGAGTTACGGCGGTTTCACACTGCACGCGTTATTAGAGTGTAAGCAGCGCAGGAGCAGTGCGTATGGTGAGCAGGAGCAGGACACGCGCGTTTTGCTTCATACTGGCAGCGTTTGTCACGCGCGGCTGAACCGTGGGTTGTGTACAGACAGAGTCTATAATGGATAAGTTGGCATTGTTTTTTTTTCGTTTTCAAATACATTTAAGAGAAAAGACTTGTCAAGAAGTTTATTTTATTAATAATTTAATTTATATAACTTTTGGTTCATCTTTGTTTTTATTGTTATGGCAACAAGTTTGTTTTTGGACATTTGTTTTCTTTTTAAATTGCTGTTGGTCATTTGATTGACTGTTTAAAACACAATAGATATCATCAATGCACTTTTTGGATAAAACTGCGGTGTATTTTGGCCATGATCAATGTATTGTCACTTTAATTCAGCAAAAGCGGCGCAGCAAAAATAGACTCGGCGCCGAAACGATCACGGCACTGCTGCTCCTGCTCTGCTACGCGCTGCCGCGCCACCTCTGCGTGCGGTGTGAATGCTCTAAAGCCTGGTTTAATCTGTTAACATGGGCGGCGAAAAAAATACGCGCTGCACGCTCTGTTTTAACAGTGCAGTGTGAAACCGGCGTAAGAGTTAGGAGTGCAGTTCCTAAAAGCACATTACTGGCTTTGCAAACACTGTGGCACTTTTATTTTTTATTTGTTTACATGCCTACCGGATATTTTAAGTTGAGGTGCTATTTGTTTATATATTAGACTTTTTTTAATATTTACTGTTGCACTAAAGTCCAAAAGTGAAGAATTTATTTATTACTTGATTTTTCAAGCTACCTCACAGAAGTGCTCTGTTTGTTAACAGAGTTGTTGAATGTTAAAATAAGGTGAATTAAATAAAAAAATAAGGAACATCCTGGATCTGTTTTTTTCGCTCTTCTTTATTCTTTTTTTTCTTTTGCATTATAGAAGTATCGGATCGGGACTCGGTATCGGCAGATACTTAAAATCAAATGACTCGGACTCGGACTCGAGGGCAAAAAAACCTGATCGGGACATCCCTAATTGTAGGCATAACTAGGGATGCAATAACACCACCAACAACAACCAAAACTAGGCTACTCATTCATTGCATGTAAACTAATCGTAACGTTTGATTGTGAATCAAATTAAAATGTTCTTCTCTTTGCAAACGTAGGCAGAGGCATATAGTGACAGATTAATCAATAATGTTGCAAAGATATTGCATCAATCCATATGTTTCATTAGGCTACTAGGCTATTTGTTTTGCCTTACTCTTTATTCATTTAGGCTATTTATTCAGTTATTCATCATCTTCCGTCCTTCGCACTACTTGTGTAGCGCACGCATTCTCAGACCTGTCACTCATCATCGTAGGGGAGGTGTTTGGAATCATTCCCGCGTTACAATCATCAGCCAATCAAGGTGGTCACTTCAGTCCAGCTCGTGCATGAGTAATGACGTCATCCATAGCAACGAAGACTCACTCTTAGTTTAGGAGTTGTCATTTTTCTTTACTAAGAGTAGGTCTGAAAGGCGTTGTGAATAACTTTTAAGAGAAAACTCCTAGCTAAAATCTTTTAGTGCGATTTAGGAGTACTCCTAGTGGTAAGATAAAATGCTTTGTGAATACGGCCCCTGTTTGCTACCTCAAATCAAATTTAGTACAAATTCAGAAACTAAAGTTGACATTTAAGGTATTCTCAATTCAATTCTGAATGGTGCTGAACCCTGGTCTGCAAGTTCTAGTGCAAAAGTGTGACAATGTTGTATGTTTAATTTGTTCCACTCATACTCAGTATATTCAAGAGAATCAATAGACATATTTCCATCACCTTTTCTTATGCACAATTTGGAATATTGCATTAAAAAAAATGCTGGATGGAAGATGTGCATAAATTCTAAAAATGTACATATATAACGAATGTGCTCAATTGAGTCGCATCAATTTTTTTATCAGCTAAGAAGCATGCGCATAAACTACGATGGAAACACATTTACCGAATTAATTCCTCGATGGACTAACTAGCGGACCAATCTCGTTGCACAGCATCTGAAATGCAGTTTTGGTCATCCTGAAATACCCGAGCAAAGTCTGTCATCAAAGTGGTTCAGTATAATCACCTTCCAGAACTGTCTTACACGACTGCGTTCCCAAACAGCAGCATCTGCCTCCGAAAGCAAGATAACATGACCACATTTATTGTGTTTCTTCTGCGCGCTCTGAGGCGCAAATATACTAAATGTATTATTTACAGTGGCTTCTCTTACTTAATGATATTTAGCGCCAGTTTAGTTCTCTTTGACTCTTTGATGGATGGAAACGGTGCTTTATTCGCGAATGCTTTATGCAATATTTTATTTTGGCACAAATTAAATTTGCGCTTTTGACATAGCTGATGACACTCTTGCTAAAAGCAAATTTCTTTTTGTGTCTCTCATCTCATGCCAACAGCATCTCCACTTCTAGTCGTAAACAGCCCATCCGTCTTAATCACACTACAGGAAGTAGATCAGCGTCTGTGGAGGTGAATGAGTCCAGCGCTGTAGGACATTAGTGCCAGATAAACCATCTCTCTTCTTGTCTGTGATATTCATCTCATGCAGATATCCTCTAAAGTAAATGGAAAATCAACTTTATCTATGTGATGGTGCGGACAGACTGAAGTGAAGCAACTGTTTGTGTAAATAGTGTAATAAGATCATCGCAGCTCTACATTACGCATCTCTCGTAAGACTCCTCCAGGTCTGTTACTCACACAAATGTCAAAGTCAGTCCAGCACACTGTGACCCAACATGCCAAGCTTTTTACTCCTCTGTAACTGACCTGATGCAAGCAGTGATTCACACAAACTGCAAGATTAAACCTAAAAGCATGAGATTAGTGTATGTGTGTATTCTATAATGAATTTATTTTTCAAGGAATGTTTCAAATGGGGTACAAAAGTCATTCATCGTAAGACATTTTCAAAAGATCTTTTTTTTCAGTCATGTTGTTTGGAACAGGGTGAAATTTAATTTTTTGGGTGAACTACCCCTTTAAAGTTGTCATGCTTCAGAAGAATACAGCTATTACTCATTTGGACTACTTTATGATACTTTCAATGGTGTGTCTGTCCCCATTCGCTTTCATTCTAATGAAAAGAGCCCCTGGGACAAACTTCTCTTTTTGTGTTCCACGGTGGAAAATAGCACACTTGCCTCTGTATATTCCCTCTAATACGGTATAAAGAGATATAGTTCAACATCTGAATATGACTTGCAAATCTCTGGAAAAGAAACGTATTGTGTAATACCACAGAGCCCAAAAAAAGTAAATATAAAACATTGTTCACAAACTATTTTACTTTTGTGATAATTAAACAGTTACGTGGGGAAAAAAAGCTAGTTTTATGAGTTTTATCCATCAGGAATTGATTTGATGGTAAAAAGCTGTCAGTGAATGACATTTGATTCTATGGGTGAAGAAGGTTTGATGATGTCAGCCTAAAAAGAAGCGGTAGAGTAAGAAATTACATTTTTGATGAAAGGTTCCTAAGACAATTTTTGGAATACCATACATTAAAAAGTCAATCGGGTCAATTTTGATGTTTTTATGTTGTCTTGAAACATGATTAAACTAACCCTTTGGCAACAAAGTCTGTTATACGCCATGTTTCACATTCCATGCGCATGCAGTACATGAATGAAGCAGCTTCTCGCTGACAGCATTTCTGTTGCGTAACATAACTGGAGCTCCATACAGAAAACACAGTGATTTCTGGGATAATACATTGAGCATTTCATTTACATTTTATATCCTCCACTCTAGAAATTCTACTTACTCTATGTAACTTTGCAACTACATGTCAACTAACTCTCATTAGAGTATTAGTAGACTGTTAGGTTAGGGTTTGAGTAGTAGAAAAAGTTGACGTCTACATGCAAAGTTACTTCTACGGTAGTCAGTAGAATGTCTGTTGGGGAGCATCAAAATAAAGTGTTTGTAGATATTAAGCAGACACTATAATATTCTAATGAGAGTTAGTTGACATGTAGTTGCAAGTTAATTATAGTTAGTAAAATGTCTAAAGTGGACCATCGAAATAAAGTGTTACCAGCATTTATTTTACTGACAATTTATAAATTGTATTATGAGTAAGTGGAAGAGAAATGTTATTTACTTGAGCAAAAATAGTGCTGAACCACTTCTGTAACTTGTATGAATGATCAGTGTGAATACTGGAATCTGATAATATGAGTACCAAAATAAACATGGCGTGAAACGGGCCTGAGGCTTCAACTGTATTAGATTTTCTCAGAAAATACTTTTACATATACAAACCAAGAATATATCTACTTATTTTTTGTAGGCTGCAAATGTAATATGACATGATGAAATGATTCAACATCCAGAGAATCAGCTCAACAGCCGTCTTCTCCCCAAGCGTCCACTCCTTTCTGAATCTAAACCGTGAACTCCACATCTGATCGAGCAACTCCACATCTGATCGAGCAACTCCGCTGAGAGCGGTAGGTGGGCTGCATAAGTGTTTTGCTGTGTTCTCATGTTTGTAGCACAACAAAGTGGGAAAAGTATGAGGTAGAACAAGAAAGAGACCTTGAGCTTCGGTGAGTGGTAGAAAGCTAAGCAAGGTGCTGGTTGACTGAACGCTAGAGTTTTTTTTTCTTCTCTTTTCTTTGTCATTCTCAGTCTTTTTTCTCTAACTTTAGATTTTCAGCTGCTCTCATGCATTAGTGTCAAACACTGTCTTCAGGCCTATTGTGCTCAGAACCAAAAGAAAGAAGCAAAAACTGTTTACAGAAGGAAAACTGCTACCGCTGACGCCCAACGTCTGTGACCTCATTGGATTCTCATTAAAAGCAGGTGCTTTATTGAGTATTTTGACTGCTAACAGCACCAGACAGAGGCCGGAAAAATCTCTAAACCTCCAAAGGTGCTGAATCAGATGGTTATTGGATAAACAGTTAAACTGGATTTGGTTTAAGGGCAGTGATGTTTACTAAAACGAAACACGTGCTTCTTATCTCACGAGCTTTGAACCATTACACCGTATCCTAACCAGATGTGACGCGTCGCCACGACACGAGGTTAAACGTATCTTTTCCATGTTATTCAGTGTTTTGTCCTAACCAGTCAAAACGGCAATACGCAACAATTACATTTAGGTTTCTATTTCTGCGAAATGGCTGGAGCAACAGCACATAAAGTATGACAAAGATGATGTCCGGTACTATTTATGTGCTTTATTTAATGTTAAAAGTGTCTAATGTGAGTTTGAATATCATTCTGCATAACTTTTATAGCAATACTGAATGCAACAATGAATAATTCACCTCGGATCTAGAAAATAAATTAAAAGGAAACAATCTGTCAACTCTGAAACAAAAAAAACAAAAAAAAAACGTTTTCAGTTACTCAGCAACTTTTAAATAATGTTAAAATTGTGTAATATTTCTGAACTTGATTATGTACTTATCCATTTTGTTGCAAGTGCCGTGTTATTGCAGAGAGACTTCGTCCTCACGCTCTTCAACATTTCAAACAAAGCTAAATATTGTGAAGTATAACCGTGATATAAATAACTCATTCTGGAATCTGAGATTTAACATTTTGGTCTCTAGATTTTAGTTTTTCATGAGAATTGCGTTAACATGTTTTGCAGGCACTGCCATTCGAAAAATAAAATTGCCCTTAAAGGGATCGTTCACCCAAAAATGAAAATTCTGTCATCATTTACTCACCCTCGTGTTGTTCCAAACCCGTATGAGTTTCTATCTTCTGTTGAACACAAAAGAAGAGAGTTGGCGGTACCCATTGACTTCCCTAGTATTTTTTTTTTCTTCTACTAAGTAGTCAATGGCTATCGTCAACTATCTGGTTACCAACATTCTTCAAAATAGAAGAAAGAAACTCATACAGGTTTGGAACAACATGAGGGTGAGGCAATGATGACAGAATTTTCATTTTTGGGTGAACTATCCCTTTAATTGATCTGGTTCTGGTGTCATCAGATCAGTGATTTATCACTTTATTCAGGTCTCCTCATTTTCTCACCTAACAAACTGTGAGCGATTAGACATTACTCAGCTGTCTAAAAACCACAGAATGACTCCATTACATGAGGACAAGAGATATAGCATTCAACAAAGCAATTACAGATAGGCTTTTAAGGCACTATGTCATGCGTTTGGGGTTTTTTAGCGGCGTGATTGGCTTTCATTTGATGCACGGCAGTCATTTTTCACCTCTGATGTTCTCGGTGACCTGTGTGTGGAGGTGGAACGCACCACACGGTGACTAAAGGCTATTTATTTCTCACAAATTAAAGAAAACCGGCTCACTAGCAAAAGCAATCAGCCTCCTCGCGGGAAGGAACGCAACTTGTTTAATTTGACATGTTCATGTAAGAGTAAATCACGTACAAGGCAGCGTGTCACTCCGAACAGAAGAGTGTGATTCATGGGGGAGACTTCGTTCCTTTAACAAGATACCAGGATCAACTCTGTCAAAACTTGAAAGCGGTAAAGTGCCTCTGGTGGGAAATGTTAGTGCAGGTACATGAGGCACTTTGGTGGCATGAAAGAATTAACGCTTCTGCGGTCTGTGGCTCACAGCTTAAACACACAAGCCTGCGGTGATGTCAGAACACTGACTCATCATTCACAGACCTGTTCCATTATGTGAGAACATCTGACCACTGTCTTCAGGCTGTGAATACAACACACACAGCTGGGGTCATGTGTTTGCTAACATGGCAAGCAGGGTCGACAGTTCTTGTGCTCCACAAATGTGAATGCCGCTCCTCACTATGAAATATTATTGTTTAGCACATTATACACATCTTTGAGCAGACATTCATGAACACACATTGTAATATTCATCATGTTACAGTGTCAACACTAATATTATTTTTATATCATACCGTTTTATATTAGAGAGCATTAAAACATCCTAGTGTCATATGATATTTAGAATTATTCCGAGATTTAGCAATGAAAGGTTGCCTATCTTCCTAGCCTACACTGTAAAAAAATTACATGCTCAATACGTTATGACAACATACCGTAGGTTTTTACATTGCTTTAACTCATCAAAATAAGTTAACTAATAAACTTTTTTTTTACAAGTTGTACAAGATTCCACTCATTATTTTAAGTCAGTTTAATGTAATTTAAGTTTAAATGACTTTAAGTCCAAGTTGAGTGTACTTTAAAAAAAATTTTACAGTGTCAACCAATTTCACACATTTTAATCTGGCAATAGTTCATCTAGTAAAATGTGGACAATTTATGTAACAATAACAAGTTGTAAAATTCTAACTAATGTAAGTGATAATAAGTTATTTACTAATGATATCCTGCGTTGGATCAAGACGTGCATTGCAATCTTCTTCTTCTTCTGAGGTAATTTACAGCATATTCTTCCAAACTCGATGAGAGGAATCTGATGAGGCTTGTTTATCGAGGCATTCACAGATTAGCGTGTGAATAGGCTGTGCGGCGTGTGGATGTGGCCACAAATGAGTTCAGGCGATAAAGATTGTACCTCTCAATGGTATCATGCGGATTACATAAACAGTGAATAGTAAGTCATATAAAGACCACAACTTATTTCACTCA